>JALJVW010003023.1:41680000-41907500 GCA_024865655.1 Emberiza elegans | reverse complement strand
CCACCTCCCATAGTGCAGATAGACTCAAGCAGCTCGTAAAAGACACACAACAGAGATTTAAATTTATTTCATGATGGTTTTACAGAGAGATCATAAAAGGGTAATGAAAGTCCTATAAAAGACCAAAGAAATTAAGATATTCTCAGTTAAGGAGGAGAAAGAGTTACAGAAATAGAATGAGCCAGGATTATGAAGTCTGTATGTAACCAACGGGTTCTCTCTCATTCCTACTGAACTCATACCATTAGAGTAAGAAACTTATAAGTACTAGTGAAGGAGGACTGTTGCAGCTGGGATCTGAGAAGGCTTTTCAAGAAAAATCCTTTTGCATATTATAGAAAGTGAGGAGGAAAACGGCCTCAAACTGAATATGTTTTTACTGAGTCTTCCCACATTTCACTTGGATTTTGGGGGCTTCCACCAACAAAGCACTATAATTTGTGTGACAAGTACAAATAATAGGTTTGCTAGGGTCACTTTTGCCTGTTCTTTCCTTGGCCTTTATGACAAAGTCATTATCATTCTGAATCCTGTTTAACACTTCACAGTTTAAAATCCTTTTAAAATAAACTGTCTTGTTGTACATAGCCCTGTAAATTGATGGCCCATTTCATACAACTTTGTTTTTCTGTGAATAATCAAATACATTAAAAGTCATAGAATAGAAACGTAAAATTATTAATTTGGAAAACATCTCCAAGATCACCAAAGGCAATCTTTGACCAAATGCCACCATATCCACTAAAACATAACCAGGAATAAATTAGTTAAAATATCAGTATAGCCAACAGTGATAAGAAAAAGAAAATGGTATTCCAATCTATAAATAAAACATCCAAGACTTTTAACTAGAAATTATTTAGACATTACTTAAATACTTCTAAAAGTATTTAATATTTGCTATGTGAAATGGAAGTGAATTTTTAAAGGTATGTTCCTTTTTTTATTTATCATTTTAACTAGTTTGACAAAAGGAAAGTTAATTGTTAATTTAAAGCCATAATAAAATTATGCTATAGGAATTATGTCTGATTTGCAGCTATCTGTTAACATAATGAGGTTGTTCTAGCAATGGCCAAAAAGGCAAAACAGAGCAGAAAAAGTTGCATATTTTACCTGTTTATCGCAATGGTATTGTTCCATCCCAGCAAAACCCATCTCCTCAAATTTCTCCATTAATAATTTCAGAAAACCAAACCAAAACAAAAACTAAAAATGAAACACAAACCAAATGGACAAAACCACTACAACAATACACAAACAAAAACCCCCAAAACTCTTTGTGGCCAAAATTGAGAACTCAGCTTAGTTGTTCTGTGAATATTTGACCTTGTATTTAGGCTTGATTTAAAAATGGTAGAGGATGAAGAATTAGCTATGGATTACAGAGTGAATGCAGTGGGAAGACAACCTTACTTTGCATTGATGGTGTTTTTTCTACAATCCAGTCTGGTTTGGTATCTAACTAGGACTTAAAATTAATCTGAGAGGCCAACAGCAGACACAGGGTCTCCCAAAAATGCTATGAGACTGAAAATAAATACAGAACAGGTACATTACAGGAAAAAAACCTGCTAAAATCTTCAGCAAATTTGAGATTCTAAGAAATAATACATTATTCTTCTTGCACATCAGTTATGCACATTCTTAGAAACTTTGTTTATCAGCATTCCATGTGTTTAACTACAAGCATCAGACATCCTATTAGTGGAATTTTGAACTTTACAAAAAGCATAATGTACTATTTGGCATGCAAATATCAATCTTATGAAGATGAAATCTTCATGTGAAGATGAACTATTGCTTGTTATTGAAAGCAGCTGAAGACTAAAAACCCTTTCCAGTTGTTCATAACGTCAAGACCTTATACTTTGAAGTACTTTCAGGATATAGAAAAAGAATAATCTGAAAAGTAAATGTCCTGAATCTTCTAGTTTGTGTGAGGAGTGCACTTATATCTGCTATTTTTAATAGCAACTGCTATTATCAATCTAAAACTGCTAAATTAATTTGGTGGTAAATGGATTATTTAATAGCTATTTTCATAGTGTCAGAGCACTATCATCAGTCAATAATGAATTTCTGCCTGAAAACTCTGGATAAAAGCAAAACCAGTATGTATGAGTTGACATTCTTAAGTACCTAATGTTAATTGTTGTTTAAAAATAATACCGTTATCAGCAGCTCACAAAAGCAGAGTAATAGGCGCCTTTAATAACACATGGGCATTTAGAACAGGGGATGTTTTACTGCCTCTGTAGTTATATAACAAATGCCATTTGTAATTCACTCTAAAATTAAGCAAGGTTTGTTCTGGTCTTCTTGGAACTGGTGGAGAGCATGTTTGTACATATGTGTTGGGAAAGAAAGGCATTAGCACACTGACTATATTGAAGTATGCTGGCTATGTCATGAGCTTAACACATATCTTTTAGGTCATCCAAATTTTTATTCACAGCCTAGTTAAATATTGAATTATGAAGCAAAGCAAAAACATACATTTAATATGTAAAAAACAACCTCAAATTATAGATCATGGTCAAAAAATGTCCCATGCTGGGGAAGCAGTATTCCTCTGCCTTAGCTATACTTTTATAGATAAATCTGCTAGGAGGAAGTTTCTCTCTGCACTTGGTAAACAGAAAAAAATAAGTACTTTTAATAAGAAAATCTGTTGAATTCCTTATTTGAAAGAGACCATATTCATTGTTGCCTTGAAGGAACTATTTCTCTTCATTATGCAAAATACAATCTATTTGTAATTGAAGGAATTTCTTCCCTAAAAATTATTTTAAGTTGTAAGGTAAAGCCATTTGTGTTTTATATCCAAAGACATTGTTTATCATGTTGCTTATTATACTTTTAAGAAATTCTGTGGTGGTATGCTCTTGTCTAATTTATCAGAAGCTGAATAAAGTAAACTAAACAGAAGTAAGGCTAAGATCTATTTCAATATAGTTCTGTGGGTTTGTTGTTTGGGTTTTTTTTTCATTTCAATTTAGAGTAACATATTTTCTAACCTAAGCTCTTAACTTTCTGTAGGAAAGACAGCTAATTTCATTCTAAAGTAAAAAAGTAAAAATAATTAATTAAACTACATTAATTATGCTTCTCCTCTAATAGAGAAAGACTAAGGAAGTAGCTGACGCTGGATACTTGCATTTTAAGGCAGCTAAAATTAGGTACGTTGTATTTGCTCTGGTAAGGGCTGAATCCACAGAATTAAGTCAGTGCCATTCTATGTATGACGATAAAAGTTTGGAAATTACTGGAATACTCTCTCAAATCTTTGTAATATGTATTACGTAAGAGAATTATTTTGTCATTAAAAATATCTATTAAATGCATATATGTATATATTATACATACATATAGATGCATACACATTTATACAAATAAGTGCATATCTTTATTTTATCTCTATATATTTATACATACACATATATATGTGTAACTGTTATACTAACAGACACAGACTCACAGAGATATATGTATAAATTTATATATATACATATACATACACAAAAATTGCCAAGAAATAGTAATAGTTTCTCAACCAATGCCTGGGCTTTTATTGAACTTTTTTCTGATTTGAGAAGTTTTCCCTGAATTTATCAAGCAAGATAACTCATGAACGATGTTCTTCAAATTATTAATGTTCCAGATGTTAGAGAAATATGTATGACATTTTCTGCCTCAGTTGTATGGAAAAATAAGATTTTTTATGAATTTCACCAGAATATTTTCGACACAGGACCCCAGAGAATAGGAAATGTTATTGTACAATGGAGGACTGGCTTCATTGAAGCACAAAGTAGCTTTTTTCCTTAGGATAGCTTTCCCTGGAGATATAGCCCTAAAGTGTCTAGAATCTCCTTAAACCTTATCTTTACATTTCTCTAACTCTCACAAAAGCAGAAGAAATATGCATGTGTAAAATTCTAATATAGCACTGATATGTTTAATGAACTGGTTTGTTTAATGAGATGGGATAGTTCAAGATTGTTAACTTCAATTGTTATATAAAATAAAATTGACACAGACATATGCTTTATCTCATTTATTAGTTTCTACTTCTTTTTACTGTAAAAACTTTAATATTTGACTGGATAGGAATATTATACAAAACCTCAGCAATTTGGTAGCAGTAATAAAAGACTTTTATCTAATTTCTTTTGATTGGTAATATAGAATTAATTTTCCTTATTCTTAAATATAGCTGCAAAACCAAAAAGTTGCAATATTCATATGAAAACTAGACCTATATTAAATGAATCAGTTACATCAAGGAGATTTGCATGTCATTCAGCTATTTTTTCAAGGCTTTTCTCCTGGACTTGAGCACACAAGAGACAGAATGTTCCCTAAATCAGCCAAAGGACTGCACCAGACTCTGGAACATATTCTTCTGTGTAAATTGAGTCTCAAGACTGAATTAGTCCATCCAAAAGAGAGGTCTTCAGTCAGTCCTTCAGCCTGAAGTGTGTGTAGTATTGTGATTTTGACATTTCAGACAAGCTCATTTAAAAAAAGAAAAGCAAAACTTTTGCCTTATTGTGCCTTGTAATTGTTCAGTAGTAGGCAATTTCACATATAACTACCAAGCAGAAAAATAATTTTGTGTTATTAGAAAGTGCTCTTGACAGAATCAGAGTCTCAATGTGTCTTGCAGAACTGGATAACTATGTTTTTGAAGGAATTTTACTGTAAATTTTGGCCTTTAGCTATTCTGATGACAGTTTTATAGAACTGGACAGTTCTTTCCCAAAGATAATTTTTCCCTCAAATAAAGGATAAATTATGTAATCTATCCTGTAATTATCTTTTTTTCAAATTCCAGATATGTTGCTCCTGTTTATACATAAGCTACAAAGACAAACTTTATACCCAAATACTTGACAAACATTTGTATCACAACTGCATGAAAGAAGTACTTGAAAACTTTGATCTTCATTGAATTGATAAAAACCAATGGAACCAATAGTTCCTAAAATGCCAGAAATTTTAGCATCCTTAATAACATAATAATTACAGTAACAGATACACCAGTCCTAGTCTAAGTCATGATAAACAGGATCAGTTAACTCTTATAGCTCTTCCAGGTGTTGAGGGGGAATTAAAGCTTCAGAATTGCTGTTTGCGCAAAAGAAACCAAATGAAACAGCTTTTTATACCTGCACAGCAAAGCATAACGCAGCTTATTTTCTGTTCAGTTAATCAACTTATTCATAGCCCTAAGCATCTTCTAAATGTCAAAACTAAGCCTAAATTTTAATATTTAGCAAAATAATATTTCAGTGAACTCACCAAATCATAAAAGTGTTGTGAATCTTTCATAAAATGTAATACCTCCTCTAACCCTCTTCCCGCTTCTCAGTCATTTCAAATCTTTTCATTTACGGAGGTTTGGCATGGAAGGTAATGTATTATTTCTATCTTCTGTTAAGTGAAGATTCAAATCCCAGTCAGTGATGTTTAATGGTGAGGGAATGCTGAATAGTTGAGAACTATGGAATGAGTTTCCTTACCAATTAGGCATTTACTGTCCCACGCTGGGTGCTGTTAGGTCATCTTAGCTGTTTGTGAAAACACATAACAGTGAGCACCTCATAAGCAGTTGCAACACACTCTTTATTCTCAGTAACACAAGATAGAAGCCATGTAACCTGAGACATCACTTAACAATCTTCTGAAAGGCATCTGGAAACCCACAGTTAAGATCCTTCAGAACTTTGCTAATATGAAAAAGTCTTGACATTATTAAGTCTGTCCTTCCACTGCTTCCTCTCCAAGAAAAGGCTGGCAATATATAATGAAATTTAACAAATCCAAGACCTGAATAAATAAAATCTAGACAATAAAAATGAAATTTCATTGTGTATACTGAAGAAAATATAGGATGATAATGTATTTTCTGATCTCACTACAAAATCTACAGAAAAGAGCAAAATTAACTCTACCCAGGACAGTACTATACTCAAAATATGGCAAATTATACATGTAATAATCTGAAAGAGATAAAGTGTATAAATTTTTGCTGATTATTTTTTGAACTAGAATTACATTGTTATGATGAATTCTGATTGATACATATCATGCTTCCAGCAAGACACTATATAAGACACATTCAAAACTCACACATTTTAGGCACCTTTTGGTAAGGGCATACACCAGTCACCACCACCACCACCACCCTGTACTATCTCTCCATTCCCCATGGAATTTCCCCCCACCTTAATCATGTGAATCCTTCTGATTTATTTATAGTTCATCTAGTGAGTTACTGGCTTGATTTTTAAAAAATATGTCTTCTTTGATGCCACATTAGTCAACACTCATTTTATTTTTGACTTTTTAAAAAATTTCTGTGTAAGGAAAAAAATAACATAAAACCCCCAGTTTATGAGTTTTGGTGGTAGCTGTCACAACCATGGGACTATTGTATGTAGGCCTAGGGAATAATTGAGTGACCTATCCTCCAGAGTCCAAAATTAATCTCTACTCCTCATTATTTAAACTTTATCTATATTTTCAGCATAGGTGTTGTGTGAAATTCCTAGTCTGCATGGGCTTTTTAATCTTCCACAGCATTGCAGATACGATTCACTGTAAAATATAGTTAATCTTGTTTATAGTCTGTGTCCTCCTTATAGTCTCTCTCCTTCCCTTCTTTCTCATCTCCTATTTTTCATTGAGTTAGTTTTAAAGTATTCTCATGTTTCCACTGAAGGAATGTGTTGGTTTTGGTTGGGATAGAGTTAATTTTCTTCATAGTAGCTGGTATAGGGCTATGTTTTGGACTTTAGCTGTGTTGATAATATAGATATATTTTTGTCATTGCTGAGCACTGCTCAACAGAGCCAAGGTCTCTCCTGCTTCTTATCCCAACCCACCAACAGGAAGGCTGAGAGAGCACAAGAAGCTGGGAGGGGATGTAGCTGGGACAGCTGATCCCAGCTCACCAAAGGGATGTTCCATACCATGTGTCATCATGCTCTGCATAGACAGCTGGGTGAAGAAGGAAGGCAAGGACATTCAGAATGATGGCATTTTTCTTCCCAAATAACCATTACACATGATGGAGCCCTGCTTTCCTGGAGATGGCTGAACACCTTCCTGCCCATTTTCAGTGAATGAATTCCTTGTTTTGCTTTGCTTAAGTGTACAGCTTTTGATTTACCTGCTAATCTCAACCCATGAGCGTTCTCACTTTTACTATTCCCATTCTCTCCTCCACTCTAGCATCAGAGAAATGAGTGAGATGGTGCTTTGTTGCCAGTAGATGTTAAATTATGACATTTGCAACTATGATAAAGTATTAAATAATAAGGATTTCTTTATACAACATTAAACTGTAAAAAATTATTTATCTTCACAGGCAGCAGAGTTAAAACTGGAGTATATTACCACTCATGTCTGTGTCAGAGATTTGCTATAACAACTCTCAGAAGTTTTAATGCCTGCCTGAAATCATAAAACATTTCTCTAATAACCAAATCAAGAAAGGAATAGTAACTTCTCACAGTGCCTTGAAAACAGTAAAAGGAAGACATGTATAACTTAAAATGTGGTTTATACCTGGGAAATTAGAGTGATTTTGAGTTTTCAGTGCATCTTACACATTTTAAGAACTGCTCAAAAAAATTTACAGGCATTTCTTTTCTTAGTGAGGAAACTCCATCCTGTTGAGAAAGGAAACAGAGAATGTTTCTTACTAATGAATGCATATTTATCAGTATAGACATCAGTAAAGATGCATATATACCAGTAAAGACAGAATTAGCATAATATTTTTAGAGAAAGATTTGAGATACGAAGTACTATATGAGACTAAAGCATTAATTATGTGTCATGCAGTAAACAGATTTTCATAATAATTGCTCAAACCCCTTCTAGCACTCTATTTGGTGGAAAACAGTATTATCTTAATAGAGAAATGGTGCACTGTTGAATTTATCAACAACATTGAAAACAAAAGAGGAGTTCATTGTGTGGATCATCCTTCCACTAAACCTTTAAGGTGTCTATTATACATTCCTCTGTAAGACTTCATAACTTCAAGGTTAAAAGTAGCTTTTCATTTCAAAAACTGTAATTTTTAAAGCAAAATAATTTAATTTAAGAATGAGAAGCACTGTTTTAATCCTAGAAAATTTGCATACATTTCAGAAAATCCCAAAAATCAAGTTATAGGAAATGAAAAACTTTGAGTTTCTTTTCTATTATCAACCCTTCTCATCAGACCAAATTTTTGAGCATTTCTTCTAATGGGTATAATTCTCAAATATATTACTTCTGAAGAATTTCATTTGTTGCCTGAAATATTAATCAGACATTGACAGTCTGATAGGGCTACAGTGATGATTAATGGATAGGTCACTCCAATATGAGGAAAAAAATGAGTCTTTTTACCTTGGAAAAGAGAAGGACCATGGGAAATCTCATCAATTTAGTAATTACCTGAAGGAGGGTGCAATGCCAACAGAGCCAGCCTGTTTTCATAGGTGTTTCCTCCGAACATCAAGGTACTTTACTGTAAGGGTGATGAAGCACTGGGAGAGGTTGCCCAGAGATGTAGTGCAGTGACCCTCCTTGAAGACATTGAAAAGCCATCTGGATATGGTCCAGGACACCCTAACATGGTCCAGAGCATCCAGATGTAGGTGGTTCTGTTTGAGCAGGGGGAGTTGGATTAGATGTGCTCCAAAGGTCTCACAATTTCAGCCACTCTCTGAGTCTGTAATTCTATGATTCTATTACTCTCTGATTCTGTGATGTTGGGAACTAAAGTGGGCTCTGTCCATAGATAGATAGTATTCCTGGAGTCAGATGAGTTTTAAACTTAATGTGGTCTCAACTAAACATAATCCATCTGTCTTTTTATTAGTTCCAGAAACTGAGTGAGCAGATGAGGCTATATGATGGTTACATACCAGAGACTATTGAGCACACACTATTCCCCACAAGAATCTACTTAGCCCTGAAAGAAACATTCATGTATGGACAATAAAACACTCAAATATGGATTAATATGATCCAACAAGTTTCTTAGATGCCTGCCTAACTGGGAGAATTGCACATAGGCCTCCTTATGGAGAAAAAATAGTCCTACGATTTAGATAAAGTCTGAAGGATTAAAAGGAACTGCCTCTCCTAACAGCAGAAGATACCAATAGCACTGCCAGGTGCTATTGAGATCAGAATCAACACCCCATATTTCTTTTTCCTTTTTCTAAGATTATGTTATTCATTGTAGCAGCAGAAAAATTTGCCCATTTTAACTTTGACTACCTGATTAAAACTTTACTGAAATATTATTATCATCTTCATAAATTTCAGAGATATTGCTTATGTCATAGAACTAAACACAGCCTCAACCTCTTCCTCCACTGCCCTCTCAGTCTCCTATGCAACAGCTTTTGCTGTAAGAAAGTTAATTTTAATGCCATCTCTGCTGGAACCATCTCCCTGCTGCTATGCTATAGCTTTAATTTAACATCCCCTTTAAATCAGTGGAGTGCTGGGGTATAAGAGGGAAATCTGGTAGCACAAATTGCGTTCATCCTGTTCAAGAGATCGCCTCTTTCATCTGAGTTAACCAGGCTTAATTCAACATCGCTCTGTTAAAGTTCCCTGCTGTCTGTGAGTGTGTATAGTGTGCTGGGGAAGCTTTTCAACTTTACACGGCTGGTATTTCAAAATAGATTTTTCACCCTCTAGCATCAAAATGCAGCAGCAGTGTCTGACCATTAAAATATAAATGATGAAAAGTGACAGTATTTAAAACATCTGTAGCTCAATCCTGATGTGACCTAAATGGTGCTAGTGACCTACAGTAATCTCAGATGTGTGCTGGCGTTCAAGAGGTTCACAGTACTTTTTCCAATGTCACAGTATGAAGCCTTTCAAAGACAGACATAAATTTATCCTTTATTTAAACCAGCAACTCAAAAGGTGCAGAACAGTATTCTTTCTCATTTTTTATCTGAAATACATTAAAGCAAAAATAGTCTTTTGGAAAACCAAACTTGTATTTACAAACTCACAAGAAGAAGCCGATACAACTAATGCTCCAGTAAATTCTTAAAAATAATTTAGTGGCTATTGAAACACTGGTCTCTAAATAGATTTTTTTTTAAACAGAGAGAAGAATGAAAAATGTGTGTCTGGGGAAATATAGAGGAATATATTGATATTCATTGATATGAACCTAGGCTTTAAAATAAGCATAACTCCTTTCTAGTACTTCAAGGGCCTAGCTTGCTTTCTGAAATGCTAGATTTAGTTATTATTTGCCATATTAATTCAGGAAACAAAAAACTCCCCAAAAATCATATTTGTAATAGATGATATTGAGTTCATAATGAAAAATAGGCAGCCAAGGGCAGAAGAGTTCAGCTGCACCATCTTTGTCTCTTAGTGTGCTAACTAAACAAGTGCATCATGCATAAAAGTCTGTAAGCAGGCCTAAGAAAATACTTTTATTCTTAACATTTAGTTTATATTTAATACCAGAGCAATCTCTAACAACCAGTTTTCCAGTTATTTACTAATTTATTTATATCATTTTTTGCTGTTCATGATTACAAAAATCAACAAATGCAAAAGAAAACCCTAGCTATTTTTCAAGACTAATGACATTATTTCTCCCATGGTTGTGCAACTTTTACTTGCAATACACTACATTTAAAATAAAGATTTTTAAATTACTATTTCAAATCTCACTGGCTTTTAAAGTATTATTATAAGAGGTAGTACTTCAGATAATAGGTAAAAAGGTTTTTTTATTCTTGTAAAACAAAGGACTACATGGCTTCCATGGTTGTTATAAATTTAACTGATGTCTGAAAAACTGTTTGTTCAAAGGCAATGTGCTCATGTCATTTTTGGACACAGATCCTGGCTGGGGAATGGACCCAAAGCTAAGGTATCTCATGCCCACAGGATTTGTGCTGGGGAAAGTGTATACAGAGATTCAGCTTATAGCACATATTTGTAGACTCCTTGAAGAACCTTTTACAGTGGTAGGACTGTTAAATGTGTTTCTCAGTAATAATTAAAAAAGAAAATTCAACACAATGGTATTTAATTACCCTCAAGGATTACCATAAAAATTCCTCAACAGTCTTCTCATTTTGATTAGATTAACAAAAATAATGTTGTTTTGTTTTAAAAAAATGTTTGTCTAAGGTTTCTGGTTTTGATGCATAAACGTTTGTCTGAAATTTTTTTATTACTTCTTTTTGAACTTAGTTCCTGGGGTGATAGAGAGATAGGCAAAATGCAAGTGTTGCATTACGTTAGCTGTTTGACCACTCCCAAACACATATTGGTTTTACTTCACCTGAGAAATTAAAATCCTAAAATTCTGTGCCTGTTTAGGACATTAGGTACAGATCCAAATTCCCTCATATGAGATGCTGGAGATATTGAAGCCTCAAGACATTTTGGGGTGCGAGTGTGGTGCAAAATTCAGGAATTCAGGTGGGGCCTTGGGTGAGGAATTGCCCTGCTCCACACCCCTACCCCTAGAGCCTGTATCCCAGCCTGGGAGTGGCTGCCAATTCCTGTCACACCAGAGGCAATGCTCCACACCTGCCCCAGGAGGGCCTAACCCAGCTCCTGAGGAGCCAAATGACCAGAAATCCCACCTGGGGGCAGGGCCCAGGAAAGCTGAGGGGTATTTAATGCTGAACATGAGGGGAGTATGTGTCTTGGCTCTCCATTCTATTGTAATTTACTATCAGTTAAACACTCCTGAAATCCAGGAGCTGGGAGCTATGTGTGTCCTTTTCTATATCTTTTGCGTCTCTTTTTCTCATTTTCTTTCTCATGATTTTTGAATGACTTGAAGTTGAATGAGCTTAGAGTTTGCTAAATTGCTAATTGGGTCAAGGTAATGCTTTGAGGAGTGTTCTGTGTTGATTGCTGCAGTAACCCTTTTGCCACAGTTCTCTTTTTTTCTAAAATGGTCGGTAAAGTTTTTCTTGTTGTTCTGACTTGAGATTATCTTGGTATTTCACCTATAAATCTAACATTAATAACCATAAGACTTAAAAAAATCATATTGGGTGATTTTTTTGAGGGTTACACCTCACCTTTATACGAGGATGCATTTTTAATTGGTTTTGAGGAACAATATTGAAGACAGAGTACTGCAGCCTATGAAAAAGGTGCTTATTTGTATGTCTTCATTGAATGGTCAATGTAATAGAATAATGCACTTCTTATGCAGTGTTTCACTGGGCAGAATACATTCTGATTTTTTCATGCTCACTACAATCTGCAAGAAAATCTGACATGAATTATCAAGCCAATTTATTGCAAAAATGGGCCGGTATGAACAAACCACTGCCCCTGGCAGAATGGAGTTGCTGTCTCTTTGACAAGGCAGACAGTTCCTTTTGAGTTCAGTCTACTATTAGCTGGGAAGACATTTTCCAAGGAACTTGAGTCTCCTTCATGCCTCTGCTTCTCCCTGCCCTCTATTTGGACTCTATTTCCTCTTTCCTAATTCCCTTTTCCTTCTCTTTTCTTTCTCCTTAGCATCAAATCTGTCTGGAATTTGGTTTCACTTAAAGAAACAAAGCACTTAATGCCTAAGCCAACAGTCAATGAATCTTCTCACCCATTTCAGTTTCTTTCTTCTTCCTATGCCAGAAAAGAATAGATGCTTGTCATAGGACTGTGAAAATCACTGGTTCAGGCAAGAGAAAAAAGCTCTTAAAAATGCATGTTCATCTTATTTGTCAGATACTTAACATTTTCTGTTTTTGGTATATATTTTAAATAACCTTTTCTTGGATGGGTCGTATTAAAAAAAAACCAAAACAACAAAAAGCAGGGGGAGGAGAGGAAGGTGAATATTACCAGCTAATTTAATGAAACTCAAGTTAAGAGTCCAGTATTGAGTCAACAAGAACTCAAACAAATTATGTTCAAGAGGTGACTTGCATTTAAACATCTCCAATGAATATGTGTATGTTAAAAACAAATAATTTGTTACAGAAACTGAACTCAATTAAATAGATTTTTCGTATGTTCAAAATATGTTTTAACCTCTAAAACTAAAGTAGCTGCCAGCAAAACAGATGTGCGCATTTGGATTGTGACATTTAGATTTCAAGAAATCTGACTTCGCACAATTGCACTTGCATTTCATTCACTTAAAAAAAAAAAAAACCACTGTGTGTTTATGGGACCAGACAAGTATATATGTCATCTTAAAAGTTGTGTTCATGTAAATAAACTATAGCTGGACCTGAAATACTCATTTCTCCTCCATGTGTCCTGATTTAGGTAATTTTTTTTTCCTAGGTGTAATCACATGCTTTTCTTAGATGTATAGTTCTATTCAGGCATTATGTGGAGAACCTAGACAGTATATTCACACAGCCTATAGGCATCAAAACATGTTAGGTGTCTAGATTTCTTAAAGTGTTTTTCAACCCTTGTTAAAGCCTCTACAGCCTAGAGGTAACTGAATGCTTGTACAAATTCTAGAGTCATCAGATACCTACAACAGGTTTTGCACTTATCTACTTCCTTTTTAAACTATAATTAGTAATTCATTATTTTATTTTTCCCCATTGCCAAATACTTAGGAGTGGGAGGCTGTTTCTTGGGAAAGACCTCCAAATATGAAGCTCCAATATTAAATTCTTCGTCATTCTAAAGGTGAGTTCAAATGAAACCTTCAATATGGAAATTAACTCTGAAATAAAAGGAGCAATCAGGACTAGATAGAAAATAATTATTATAAATCTGACAATAGCAAAAAGAACTTAGGTAAGATGCACATGCAACTAAGGTGACAAAATCACATAAACATGCTACATGTTTCACATAGCTACCTAATTTGTAGTTATCTCATGCTTTCTGTGCTCAGGTGTCTTGGTTGAATAAAAATGAAAATCTGAACACAAAACTTGAGCAACCTTACTTTGACTTTAAATCAAGCATTGGGTTTCCAGGGAATTGTGTAGAAACTGTCCAACCTCTAATTCATGTTTCTTTCTTTGGCTTCTCTTTATTATAGACAGAAATCCATTAGGGACTCCACTACATGAAGAAGAAGCTGTATTTTAAAAAGGCATAGTTCACCCATGATGTTGATACTTTGAATTTTAGTTCTGTAGGAACTCTCAGATGGCTCCACTCTGGTCCCAGTTACTCACATTACTTGAATTTTTCATACTATGCATCAGTTTTGTCTTACTGCACCTCAGCTTCCTTTGTTGTTGTGCTCTCATTGTATGCTATGAAAAGTATCTGCAAAAAGAACCTGGAACTAAACTGAACAGAAGGATGTAGCTAGGTGCCAAATACCTGGGGACAGAGAACCATTAGCTGTCTGAAACTCCTACAGCTTATTTAAGTGTCTAGACTTCTTGTAATGGGACTAATGGTAGACTGACAAGGGAAATGTCTGGTACTTATTCACAGGGACAGGTTAGGGACCAGTTTGTACACTGCTGGTTTATCTGAGCTGTGTGTAAATGTTGGTACACTGTGTCCATTGCTGTGGACAAAAGGTACATGTATGTATATACATGTAAACATATGCATATACAGAGCCAACAACTGCCAGTGCTTTTGATGTTTTAAAGGTTAAACAGTCAGAAGGATCTGATTTAGAAAAAAATCCCTAAAATTTAGGAAGTATTCTAGTGTTTAGAATCTAGTATTTATCCTTTTTCTCTTTTGTTCACCTTTCAATATTCCTTTTGGTCCTAAGACTGACAGCACCATCTTTCTTGAGAAGAACGTACCTGCAGCAATTACAGCAGGCTTCTTAGCACTCTGGCACTCACTACCAGGCAGAAGATGACAGTGGTGGGAATTTCTTGTCCTCTCTGCTATGGCCCTACTTGAAATTCAGTGATTGTGTTTTCTGCTGCCCTGGAGGTTCCTTCTGTTGGCCCCTGCCTGGATGGCAGTCCTTTCCAAATCAGAAGCAGATCCCACTGGGAAGTGACAGTCGTGTGAATGTGGAGAAGTTCTCCTGTTCATAGCAGGAGATACAGTGAAAAGTAATTCCAGTTTTGTTCATTTTTTCCTCATCCATCAATCTGGGTTAATAAATAACTAATTTAACTCAGGTTTGTAGCTGCAGTGCTCTTTGAAGTTCTTCCTATATTCCCTGAACCTTGAATCTATAGGGCATAGATAGCTTCAACATGATGAATGTTTTACAACCTATGTCAAAGGTACTCAAAACACGTACAAGTCTAACATACAGAAGTTCCCAGAAGGTTTAGAAGGAACAGCTCCTAATTTCTGAATATATCTGGAATTTGTGTGCCTTGAGAGATGTACAGACTCTGCTCAAACTTGAGGATTTTTTCCCTATCTAGACGAATGTTACAATCCAATGGGAAAGAAATAGGGAAAGACAGGGGAGTCAAGGTTCTCCTGACACAGAGTCCTGTTTTTAGCATTTTTTGTTTTCTGAAACTGGGTGCTTTGAGAAATATAGACAAAAGGTAATAGATGAAGGTTTTTGAGTTGAAGCTACTGTTCAGAAATTCACCTGAGTATGACTTTCAGTGAACAAGTTTCTCATTTGTATGAGATCTTAACAATCAAAATTAAGCATTTTTTAGCTAACATATATGTCTATTTTTTAGCTAACATATAGGTCTCTAGATCTCTATTTAGAGTTATCCATACATTGATAGCAATTATTTTATTAACTTCTATAACACTAAAAAAGTATTTCTGCTTAAATTTCCAGTGTGTTTTTTATAGTTAGATGGTTTGAGTATAATTCAACTTGCTTTCTCTATTCAGATGTGAACTGAACATAGGTAGTAGTTGGATTTACTTGCACTCATCACTAAAAGTACTTCATTTGTCTTATTAAAATAATGTTTTTAAACCAAAATCATATCATTCATGCATAACTTAAAAAAAAAACTCAAAAAAAATATCTCTAAAACCCCTTAAAAGACTGTATAGGTTTTTCTTTGTTTGAGGGTTTTTGTTCATCAGCATCCATCACTTGGTTCTTTCTCTAACTGGTGGACACATCTGAATGAGTTTTTGGATATAGCTTTGAGTACAATCCATTATGTATTTCTCATACACATTTAATTTTTGTCATTTAGCACAAGTTCATATACTGAGAAGAAACAGTCATGAGTGAAAACAAAGGAACACTCATAATAATAGGCACTTATTGTTCTCCTTAAAAGACATTCTGTTCTGTGCTCCTTCTGTGACTAGATTTCTGTTCTCTCCCCAACTTTGAGAAATATATAGGTCTTCATGCTTATATAAGGCCTTTAATAGGTCGCCTCTTTGTGGATGGGGTGACCCACCTCACTTGGAAAAGGGCAGTTACAATATGTTTATTGATAGAAACCAGAAATTTAACAAAGTTTAATAGTAAATATGACACTCATTTAACAGGATTGGATGGCCTGGTACACTCACTTATACTTACTGCATAGATGGCAGGGTCAGACAAACCTCTCAGGGACAACCTCTTGTTGAGCCATGAAGTTCAGAAAAGCATCCCTTACACCTTCTCAGAGGGGAGTTTACATGTGTCTGGATCCATACTTAGCCCCAGAGTTGTTCGACTCTTTATGTCATAATCAATCTTTTTAGCTAAGATTTCAAAATTTGGGTGCATTCATTCCAGTTCACTTACCTAGTATGTCAGCAAAAAGAAGTCCCTCATACTCAAATAGTAACATTGAGATATGTCCTTTCTCAAGGGGAGATCCTAATGTGCAGCCCACTTCTGTGCTAGAGACTCAACAGGCCCTGGGCTGTCCACTATTTATGGAGTTAGATAATTAATTTATGGTCATATTTGCATGTTGATTACAGATATTAGTTTATTCCATAATTGTCTTAGATCAGCCCTTGACCAGCACTCTGGTTAGGTGAATTGTCTAGAACAGCCCTTGACTATTGGGTTATGTGTTGCACACAGATCTACTTGGAGTCCTATGAAACCACTATGACCGTGTGCACCCAATTACAGCTGCTGCTGGTGGTTACTTGAGCAGGGAAATAAAGGTCAGGCTGGGGTGGAGGCACACCATCAAATTCATAAGAAAAAAAAGAAATTTATATCTCACAAGATCATCTCTTGAAGAGAATATTCAGTAATTTGTGGCAAGCACAGTACTGAGTGTGTCTCTAAAGACCACCTCAGTGTTGCAGTACAATGATGATGGGTCAAAATGGCACAGAGTATTTCAGTATGAATTTCTTTACTTCTCTAATTAATATCTGACCCACCAAAGATCTCTGCCATAAAATAATACTTTTCCAGACTTGTAACTACTCTAGTAAGAATTGAACCAGGGCTGAATTAATAACCAACATGTAATAACTTTAGATAATGAGGGCTTATGTACAGAATGTGAGTGAATAAACTTGTCAAAGCCATAGGTTACTCACCCTCTCTATTATACTGTTAGACCTTCACATATTGCTGATGGACAAGGTGTTCTTTCACACTTTTTTTTTTTAATGAGTGGGTTACAAATCTGAAGAAATAATTGGAAGCTACTTTGTTGGACAAAAATCCAGCAGGTTACAAATAAAATATAGCCAGAATAGATCTAGCTATATAGTGCTATTTAAAATTATTATATAGCCAGATAGCGAAATAAAATAGTATTTTCTGAATTGGAAATAAGTTTGAAAAAGTGAATAAAGAAACCATGTATTCTGGTTCTTTAAAGTCTCTCCATTATTATATAGTAAGAGTATCAAGTAAATCATAAGGCACATATAAAAAAGGTGTGCTAGAAGTTATCAATATGATGTTCTTGAGACAGCTTCTTCCAGACCTGCAGGATTTTATAATGGGTAATTAATAGCATTCATGTTATAAGAATTCAAATATGCAGGATACCTTTTCTCTTTCTATTGCAACTTGACTCTAGAGAAAAACCATTGGCATTATTTACCTGAATCATTATTATTAGCATAGATTTTCAAAGAAATACCTGTTTTATTTAAGGAAAAATGATATTTCTATATTTTTTGGTTCTAAAAGTCCATCAAAGTTATGTATATAGAAGCCAGATGCTGTTGTGTTACATTGCATAGCTGAGAAATACTAAATTTCTTAATTTAAATAAAAGTCATCTGTGCCAATTTATTAATTATATTTTCATTGTTGGTCCAATGCTGTAAGATTTTCTAGAAATCAGACTATTCGTAAACTTTTAACCCATTTGAAATCCATGGAGAAATTCCAATTGACTTAGATTAAAATTTTCACACTACCTCTTGATTTATTTTTGTGGTACTAGAGTGTCAATGTTAATAAAGCATAGGTGAATCTCTGAACTGCATGATACAGTTCAGGATTGCAATTTTTTTTCCAGGAAAAAGAGGATAATGCATGAATTGGAAAAACATATTTTGGCTTGAGGTTGCCCAGAGTGCTGACACAGGACACACAGAGAGGATAGCTGAGTTTCTCTCAGCTCTATTGGAAAGTTGTCCAGAAATGGCAATTTATCATGCCCTGTGTAATACATGTTGAGGTGGAAATAAAAACCAGATTTTCCCTTCTCAAGGGGGGCTAAGGTACTATCTACAATATTGGAAAGGTTGTGGCAGATTAGTGAAGTTGCTGACCAGAAAAGAGGAAACACAACTCTCAGTTTTTAAAAAGTTGAAAAAGGAAGACCTGGGGAACTACAGGCCTGTCAGTCTCACCTCTGTGTCTGGAAAAAATCATGAAACACATTCTCTGGTTTACATCATGGGTGGATAAGGGAAGAGTGATGGACATTGTCAATGTGGACTTGAACAAAACATTTGACACTGTCCCATATAATGTTCTTGTGTGGGAACTGGAGAGGCGTGAACTTGACAGATAAACCCCTTGGCAGGTAAGGAGTTGGCTGACTGGCTGCTGTCAGAGTTCTGGTCAACATCTCTCTGTCCAAGTGGAGATCCAGTGATGAGTGGTGTTCCCCAGGGATTGCTGTTGACTCTGTTGCTATTGAACATTTCTGTCAGTGACACGGCAGTGGGATTGGGTGCACCCTCAGCAAGTTTGCTGGTGACATCAGCCTGTGTGGTGTGGTCAACATACTGAAGGAAAGGGATGCCATCCAAAAGGAACTTGAGAGGTGGGCCTGTGTAAACCTCACAAAGTTCAACAAGGCCAAGTGCATGGTCCAGCATCTGGTTCAGGGCAATCTCAAACACTGGTACAGACTGGGTAAAAAATAGATTGAAAGCAGCCCTGAAGAGAAGGACTTTGTGTGTTGTGATGGATGAGAAGGTCAACATGACACAGCAATATAGCTTTGCAGATGAAAAAATTAACCATGTCATAGGCTTCATTGGAAACATGGTCAGCAGGTCAAGTGAGCTGACCTCCACTCTGTCCATGTGAGACCCCACAAAGTACTACATCCAGCCTCAACATAAGAACTGTTGGACTGAGTCCAGAGGAGGGACACTAAGCTGGTCACAGAGCTGGAGAACCTGTCCTGTGAAGATAGGTTGAGAGACTTGGAATTGTTCAGCCTGAATAAGGCTTTGGGGAGACCTTCTAGCAGCCTTCCAGTACTTAAAGGAAGCCTACAAGGTAATCTGGAAAGGGACTTTTGACAAGGGCATATAATGACAGGAAGAGGGGCAATGCCTTTAAATGGAAAGCCATCAGATTTAGATTAGGTATTAGGAAGAAATTTTTTACCATGAGCGTGTCAACTGCAACAAGTTACCCTGGAACAAGAGAGGCTATGGATCTTCAAGGCTGGGTTGGATGGGGCTTTGAGTAACATGGTCTAGTAGATGTCATCCCTGTCTATGAGAATGATGCGGTTGGAATAGAACGACCTTTAAGATTCCTTCCAAACATATGATTCCCTTCCATTCTATGATTCTATGAATACTGAGAAAGATGTAATTTTGAAGGCCTCTGGAATGATCTATTGTATTAATAGAAGGAATGAAATACACTAAATATAGAAGAAATTCTTTTAGGGAAAAAAAAAACGCCTGAAGATAATTAAAAAATGCCTTGTCACCAACAACCTAAAGGTAAAGCAACAGTTTCTGCAAACCCAGCTTTTTATTTTCATATTTGTCTGTCTGCAATGGAAACAGTACAATTGGATTAAAGATCTAAAATAACAGTTTATCTTTTCAAGACTGTCGTGCTGTGAATTGAATATTATGGCATTTGCCTTTTTTTTAATGCATTTGTCACTGTCTTTGCTATTCTCTAATGCTTGCCTGAATCCTAAATGTTCCAGTGCATGTGTAAATGCACACGCTTATGCTATTTTGGAAGGACAATAAAGTGTTTCTCAGATCAGAGACAATTTATTTAGTATGTACAAAAGTTTCACCTAAATTCTGGTTGTGAAGATGTGTCATGTAGCACTTTTTCTGTGATCACTTATGTAATCCATGACTATTTTTAATAAAAATTAAGATTATTTATTTTTCTTTTTTTTAAAATGCATTAGCAGTCAAGTTACAACATAATAGATGGCTGAGAGCTTTTTAATTTGTTGTAATTTGAGTACTAGTAATTGAATATTTGAATGACTTTTTAATTTTTTTTGGTGGGTTATGGGAACTGAATTCAAAAGTTTCAGTATAGTATTTATGTTTCTTAAGGTTGAATCTGAAGAAAAAGATAAAAAAGAATATAATTCAAAGTGCTGATAGACACCATAAGTACTTTGAGACCAGAGTCTACTGTTTTGTTACATTAGTATTATGTGGTGTTAAAGGTGTCTTCTTGAAACTCATTCAATTCAGCCAAAGGCTGAGTGACCTTTCATCATGATACTCACCCTTCTAATTGTAATTGACAGAACAATTTCCTAGCTTCCATTCTGTCACAGAAAACCAGGCATGGGTTATTTGTTACTCGGAACACGACTGGGACACCTTTAATTGTAATGGGCAAGACCACCTTATTAAAATTTATCCCAGAGGAATGGTTCTGGCAGATACATTTCTTATGATAGTGAGAAGCACTCAATATCTTGCCTAAGCACACACAAATAAATTTTAATAAATATTAACTAAGGTCCCATTTACCATCAAGTATCTGGATATTACTGTAGCTTCAGGTCAAAAAATTGGTGGATCAAGATTCATTCAATTAAGAGCATTTTGCTCTAATTTATCACAACAGAGGAACAGTCATTCCCTTTTTGATGGGAACTCCAATTATGTATTCTGATAAATGTAGATAGTTTTTAATGCAATAAAATTAATATTTCGTGTGTTTCTGAACTAATGTTTATATACTTAGTTCAAAACTGTGGCAGGATTTCTAAGCAAGTTACTTATTTTTTTTTTAATACAATTCTCTCATTTGTTAAAAATTTTCAGAGATTTTTTTCCCATGATTGTGATAAATTTGGAAGACCTAATTGTTAGTGGGAAGATTAAATGTATCTTCCAGAAGTCAGTCTAGGATTATCCTGTTGGGGAGCTTTTCTGGAGTCTCTCTTGGGGTCGGGTATAGGACTGTATAGATGTTGGTTCATCAAGATTCCTGTGCTGCCAAACAACTGACCGCCACTTGTTGGAGTGACTTACAGCCTCCCCCTCTCCAAGGACCTCTGGAGTGTTCATTTACCCTTAAATTTACCCTGTCTATTCCTTTTTAACTAATGTTTAAGAAACCCCAACTCATGCCAGGTGCTATACAGCTTAGCTTATTTAAATTGAAAAAAAATCCAATTAGTTTGAGTTTTTAACTTTTTTGTTTGCTTCCCTATAGGATACCAGGGTGATTAAATACTGCTAAATGCTTTTTTTTTCCCTACAAAAATAATGCCACTTGTTACTTTTCTGATTAAAAAAGTCTTAATGTCTTCATACCTAAGTTATATTAGGTCAGTTTGTTTCTCTTCTGTTGACCTGCTGTCTCGGCTCCATATCTTGTAAAAATTCCTTTTTTACCTGAATATCACTTCAAATTAAATAAGATATTTGCTCTTTGTGTTCTTACTTTCACAGAACAAATAAAGCAAAACAAACCCCCAAAACCAAAAAATCAAATATCCAAAAACACAGCTCCTTGATCCTGTGATCATTCCTTACCAAACAAATTCCATTTGAAATTATCACAGCAAAGCACTCCCATCAGGGTGTGGGAAGTGATTCTTCCCCTGCTTTCAGCACTGGTGAGGCCACACCTGGAGGACCATGCCCATGTGCCCATGTTTGGGCTCCTCAGTACAGAAGGGAAATTATTATATTAAAGACAGTCTAGAGGAGAGTCACAAAAATTATTAAGAGCAAGGAGTGTGAGGAAAGCGTGAAAGATCTGAGACTCTTCAGCCTGGAGAGGGCTCATGGGTAATCCTATAAATATGAGTAGCTGAAATAAACACGTAATTAGCTGAAGGGAAGATGCAAAAGAGATGGAGCCATGCTTTCAGTGGTGCACAGTGACAGGACCAGAGGCAGTGGGCACAAACTGAAGCACAGGAGGTTCCCTCTGAACATCAGGAAACATTTGTTTACTGCGACTGTAATTCAGCGTGGGGTCAAGTTTTTCAGGGAGACTCTGAAGTTTTCTCCTTGGAGACATTCAAAAGCTCTCTGGATATGGTCTTGGGCAGCCTGCTCTAGGTGACCTGCTTGAGCAGGAAGCCTCTTCCAGGCTCCACTGTTCTGTGATTCTGTGAACGATGTTGAAGGCACATAACATAAATTATATCAGTGGCACTAATAATAAATCGACAGGAATAATACTTCTAGGTTCAATCCCATCCTACTTGGAATTCTAGGCTATAAAAGATAATACATATTCTCAAGCTCAGTTTTTTAATGTTATGATTAAATGGCACTATTTTCACATGATTCCCATGTCATTAATGCATAGGATGAATAATGCTCCTGAAATATATCACATTTATGTACTTAGTTACTCCCTTTCCTGTAATACTTTTATTTCTTCTCTCACAGATTTTTGTAGTAAAAATGAAGAAAAAAGTATTAGGGAAAGAAAGACTATTTTTCTTTTAAGGAGACTGATTCTGAAGAATCTAATATAAACACATTTTGTTAAAGAGAGCTCTTTTCTGAAGGTGATGAATCAACATCCTAATGATAATTTTATATTCTTTATGTTGAGAATATTCAATAGGAGACTACAACACTAAAATTTACAGATATGACAATAGCTCACAGCTGTTACCAAATTTAATAAGTGATATATTTTGAACATGTGAATTTCTATGTAAAAATTCTACCAGGAAAAACATCAGAGCTTTTCTGCTTTGAATTTGGCACTGAAATAAGTAGGTATTTAATACCTTTTGCTTCACACTCTCTAAACCACTTATCTGTACAGATGAAGACTGTAGTTCTACTTAGTTTCACAAATATGCTGCCAAGATAAATTCAGCATTTAGATTATGGTGGTCAGAGCACCTTAATACATTCTCAAAGAAATATTAATTATTTGAAGATATATGATTTTACATTTAATTAATAATTTGGACCATATCTAAGGAATAAAACTTGGAGACTTCTGAGAAGGAAAAAAAAAGGAAAATGCAAAGAAATTTTCATTCAATGCATGTAGCTTGAGTGTGCATAAAAATGAGTGAGAGCCATGCAATTAAAAACCAAACAATAACATAAATGTCAGAGGGCAAAAAACTAATTTACTTGTGTTTAATTCTGACATTTCATGAATACCAAGTACATCTCCAGTGAGGAGTATCACAAAATTTTATGAATTGTACTTGCTAAACATTGTAGTAAGTGCAAAATTTCACAGTCCAAAAATGACAAGATTTCAAATCCAAATTTTGAGGAAAAAATATGCCTCATATTGATTTCTAAGGGTTTTTAATATTGTATTTGTCATTTAATTAAAAAACTAATGTCTTATTCTATTTTGATTTTATAGTTATTTGCTACAATTATTATATTAAAATGGCAGAACTGGATTACATAATAACATCATTATAAGTACACATACTTGCACTGTATGGGTTGCCAGCTACAAACAAGCACCTGCAGTGTTTCTTGAAGTCCTCAGTAAATTTTACTTTCTATTTGGGGATTTTGTATGTGTCTGTGATCTGCTTTTTGCAATATACAATGTATAACTTTTATTTTTAAGATGGAATAAGGAAGTCATGATTGGAAGTTTAAAAAATATATTTTTAATGGCGTGTCGTTTTTATGCCATCCTGTTTTTTATAATGGCAGTCAAACAGGAATATTGTATTTGTCATTTAATTAAAAAAACAATATCTTATTCTATTTTGATTTTATTGTTATTCGCATGATTTTGTATGGGTTGCCATACAAACAAGCACCTGCAGTTTTTAAGTCCTCATCCTATTTGGGGAATGTGTTTGATCTGCTTTTTGCAATATACAATGTATAACTTTTATTTTTAAGATGGAATAAGGAAGTCATGATTGGAAGTTTAAAAAATATCGTATTTTTAATGGCGTGTTCTGCAACACAAAGGCAGCAGCCTGATTTTTATGCCATCCTGTTTTTATATCCTGAATGTTTTGCAGTCA
The DNA here is from genome assembly GCA_024865655.1 of Emberiza elegans. Classification (NCBI taxonomy): domain Eukaryota; kingdom Metazoa; phylum Chordata; class Aves; order Passeriformes; family Fringillidae; genus Emberiza; species Emberiza elegans. Next base: position 41,882,988 of record JALJVW010003023.1, on the reverse strand, counting down.
AACAGTTAGAGCAAAGAAGAAAAGACCTTTTTGAGAATTGTAATCATCTGTTTCTTTTACAAGGAGGTAGATACTTTTCTCTGAAAGCTACTTCTTCCATTATCTCAGTAGCCTGTGAATATTAGCTGCCAGATTGGGTTTAAACAAGAATTTTTCTAATTGATTAATAGAAAATACTGTTTTCTATAATAATTTCAAAGAATATCAGTCATAAACAAACTAAAAGACACTGCCATAATATTGATAATATTGAGTATACTTGCTTTGACACATAAAACATTAAGTAGAAGAATCGAACAAATAAAAAACTGAGCTCATATCTTTCCAGATTTTGGAAAGATATCTTCCAGCAAAGAGTTACTTCAAAAAACAGAAATAAAGACTTCTTTGAATGTTTAATATTGTTGATGCTTCCTCAATGTTCCATGTCTTCATAGCACCTCTAGGAAGTAAAAAAAGAAAAGTCAGGACTTGCAATTAAGTGAGTATACTAAGTCAGTCATGAGGAAATGGAATTGATGGATGCACCAGCAAGCATGTCACCAGCAGCTCTTAATTATAATGGTATTTCACAATTTAGATTCCCAACCTTTACAAGCAATTTGAGACATTCTAATTTTGTTCTGCCTTGAAGCAGTTTCATTTTAGTCAATAAATTCCATGAGATTCCCTAATGTAGGGCTCAAATTGAATCTTAATTACCAGGCTGATCTAATAGCTGACAAAATTTCAACTTTTCTGAAGTGTCACATAGTATGTGAAACTCTGCTTTGAATTCTACATGGTAAAAAATCCCTTAAAACTCAATTACAACTTGACTTTTGAATCAATTATCCTTTTGCTCTGGCACTACAATCATAAGTTTAGTGATATATACTTAGTCACTGGGAAAGAATGTTAAAATGCTGGTTTACACAGTTAAAGTCTGTCTCTATCTGCTGTTCATTCTCTTTGTGGCTGTAAATGTTAGCATGAATATTAATCAACTATGCTATGTGTTTTTCTCCAAAAATAACAAAATACTGTATATGTTTTAAAAAGAAGTATACACCAATTACTGAATTCCTTTACAATAGAACAATACAAGGCAAGCAACAGATTTCAAATAGCATTACATTTAATACAAGGTAAAATGAATAAGCAGAATTAATAGCATACTATTGACATATATGTATATATATTTGTGTATTTGTACGTTTTTTATCTATACAAGATCCTGGTTCATATCTAGTAGAGAGTCCACCTTTACTTTGTATTCCTTTTCACTTGTTTCACTGGTATTCAGATTTCTTTCTTTTTTCATTCTAATTTCTGTAACACTAAATTGGTTCTTGATGAATAGTGACTCTTTTCATAAAATTTCAGATAATTATTAATTTTCTTTCCTTAAAATTTTACAGATCTGAGTATCTTGCGTAATCATTAACATCTAAGTAACTGTGCCTTCTTATTATTATTTTAAATACTTCTTATTTATGATATGCTGTTTAAGCTTCTAGGAATTGTCATCTATAACCTTAGTTATATTGGATAGAGAATTGTTGAAACATAAATATTTAATAAAAGGCAATTGATGAAAGCAAGAAAATAAACCATTCAATTTAGTATAATAAAGGTAAGTTACTGTAGATCAAATGTGATGATTTTGCTTTATAGAAGTTTAAAAAGATGCTGTTTTTTAACTATGATAAATGTAATTTTGAATTTATATCTAATACCTGCTGCTGTCATTAGAAATTTTCATAACTGTTAATTTAAAAAAAATTTAAAAAGCCAAAAAACAAAACCAACCCAAACTAATGCCCTGAAATTTTATTTACTTTGTAACTTCACTATAGCTGTTGTCCAATGTAATAAATCTATTTTTTTTTAATATGAGTTAACATTTTTGATCTTACTTATGTCATGAGCTTCTTGAAATTAAGGATGTGATATAAAATGATTTCCATTAGCAAAGTGTAGCCCTTAGTATTACACCCTTGTAGGTACCCCAGGGAAGCACTATTTGCTCTGTAAGCAGAGATACTCCTATCCCTTTCCTACAGACCTGTAGCTGTTTTCAAACCATGTTTGAAAGATTATCTGCATACATATGACCTAAATTAATTTCAACTGTGTCACTTTGGAGAGAGGTGGCCTTTAAAATGAACTGCTTGAGCGTGGGATATATGGCTTACAGATTCCAGAACTACCATTTTCACTTTTTCCCTGTTATTCTCCAGAGATCTGAAAGCCTTTAACTTTAACCTTCTTGGCCAATTAGAGAAATAATTTCTCCGCTTGCTCTTATCTTGGTCATGCATGTTGCTCTATAAAGTTTTTCTCTGAACAACATGTATTTCATTCTCTCTGATTTGTGGTTGATACACCTATATTGTCAGTGCACATCACACACATTGAAATCCTGAACCTAATTCCACTGGGCATTAATACCAAAGCCTGAGAATGTTTGTATTACTGCAGAGGCTGCCCAGGTATCCAGTATAGGCAGAGCCATGTGAATGAAATTATTTAGTTAATGAGAAAGTCCAGCTTTTAGATAAACAGCATAATTTAAAAAAAACACTCTCTTTTGCTTTAAAGTCTTCTGATCTAATGATATTTGATATTTGGTTAATTTTGCTGTGTACTTTGACAAGTACCTTCTCTTTTAAACAATAATTTATTTTTCTAGTGCAGAACAGAGACTCCATGGCAACGAGACAGTTTGAAGCAGAAAAGATATAGGCAGAAAACACAGATGGTCTGTTTTCAGAAATTCTCAAAATTAATAGGTAAAAGCACAGCATGTGTAAAACAGGGTCTAAAGAATTTTACTTTGTTTAAAACAGCATGTAAATATGAAAGAAGTCCTTCAAATTTCAGTAGGTCAACTCACATTCAACAAAATATAAAGTCTCACAATTTAACTATAAAGCTTTTATTACTGTTTTCTTTTTAGGAAAACACAAAATATCTCCACCTGAGTGTAAAACACTGGCCAAAATGACAGGGTTAAAATCCCAATCTTCCTTAAATAAGAGATGCCTTTATTCACTGCTGTTCCCTGACTGTGAAGGTGACATTTTGTTCTCTAAATTCACCTGAAATACCAGGTGTTCAGCCTTCTCCAGGAGAGCTGGGCCCCCTCACATGTAACAGTGCTTGGGAAAACGAATGTCATCACTCCAAGGGTCCCACACATTTGCTCCTTCTTCTCCTCAGCTTTATATGCTGAGCATGATGTCGTATGGTCTGGAATATCCCTTTGATTAGTTTGGGTCTCCTGTCCTGGCTGCCCCAACCTCCCAGGCAACCTCAACTTCCTCACCAGTGTGGCAACGTGGAAAGCAGAAAAGGCCTTGGCTCCGTGCAAGCCCTGCTCAGCAGTAACAAAACCAGCTCTATATTGTTAACCTCATGCTCAGCAAAACTCAAAACCACAGCCCATTCTAGCCAGTGTAAGGAAAATTTACTCTACACCAGCCCAAAGCAGCACAGTGTGTCATTAACTCAATCTTAACCAGCTGAGTTTGCCTCTTATTGCACAGATTATCAGATTATCTCAAAAGTAAGATGCGGCATAAAATTCATCAGTCTAAATTTTGTACCAGGCAGCATCAATTATGAAAGAGAAGTATGTGCTAATATTGGAAACAGCATTTTTCACTCTAATTTTTATGGGTAATAATAAGGGGAAACAATTTCTAGGAAACAGTAATAGTTAAAGATACATATTTATATATACACATACACCAATACATCATATGCATATATACAATATATATATATATGCATATGTGTATGTTGCTAAGGTCTTTTTATTTCAGAACAGAAAATAATTAATAAAAATTTTAATACTTATTGTTTGTAAAGTCAAATTTTACCCTCATTGTGATGGGTTGGCACAAACAAATCAAGCAGCCACACAGCTCCATGCTCACTGCATCCTGTGGGACATATGAGAAAACTTTTTAATTGATAAGTTGATGCAAAGATGGTAAATGGATGAAGGAAAGTTAAAAAAAAAAGTAGGAAATATCAGGCAATTCCTCAGACTGATGCCCAGCCACTCTCTGAGCAATGGCCACCTAGGGAGACAACACCTTGCTCCCCACTTCCTGTTCTTCCTTCTCTACTTTAGGTTTTATCACTGAGCATGGCACCACATGTTATGGAACATCCCTTCAGACAATTTACGTCACAGTCCCAGCTCTGTCCCCTCCTAACTTGCCCATCCCCAGCCCTCTCTCTGAGGAAAAAACATAAAACCTTGAGCAAGAATAATGCAACAGTAGCCAAAAAAATTAGTGTGTTATCAACTTTCAATTTTATAGACGTGTCCAAAACTCAGAGAACTATACAGACTCACATGATGCTAGCTGCATCCCAGCCAGATGCAGTATATTTATATCTTTTATTTGAAAGCAAAATGCAAATGGACTAAAGAATTCTATTATAGTTAAAGAGTTAGTTTTTCTCTTTTCAGTAATCTTGTTCCTATCTCATCGATATCTTCAGTAAGAAGGGTTGTTGCCACTTTAGTGATGATTTTTTGTTAAAAAGAATTATGCAGCCTATATTTTTCATCCACATTTAATTTCTTAGATAATTGTTAAAAGCATGGCCACACCTTCTTTTATTTATTCCTTTATATTATTTTCTCTGCAACACACCCTTATAAACAAACCTGAGAGAATCCTTGTTGTGTTCTTAGAAGTAATAAAATAGTTCAGAAATAAACTTCAGCACCACAACTGGGTATTTCACTTCTGTACTCTGACTTAAAGATGTCACATAGTCTATGTCACACTCAAGGAACTGAATTGAACTCAACATTCTTGCATATATTTCAAATGCTTTTATTTTTATACCTGGAAGAACTGTAAACTAAAGGTCATTACTCTGGAAAGCTTTTACTATTGCACATGAAATGTGCAAAATAGCTGAAGAACAGAGTTGAATCAATAATTTCCAACTTTTCTATATTTCAAAAACCAAAACTAATAGAGGCTTAATATTGTTTTATATATATGAATGAAAAAAATTACATTTGGAAAACATAAACTTCTACAAATTAAATATGGGATGACTGCTATGAAAAATAATTTTATCAAAAAACCCTAACAAAACAACAACAGCAAAAAAATCATGCCTGACACATTTAAAATTGGATAGGTATCAGATTTCCTGGAAAAACTTGAGTAGTTACCTATCAGGTCAGAGCAGATCAGAGCAGGTTTCTCAGTTTTTTCGCATCTGGGTCTTGGTAACTTTCAATAATGGAAGCTGAAAGGCTCCAGTGCTTGATTATACCCATAGAGAATAGATTTTGGTTGAACTGACTCATAAACTAACCCCTTACCTGTTTTTATCTTTCTTTTTGTTTCAGAAAAATATATAAAATGACCATTACATCTCTAGATAATGAATTTTTCAGTGAAACAGTTTTTAGTGAAGAATTACTGCTTCTATACCCTTCCATGATCTTGTTTCTTCTAAGAGAAAATGAAGCACAACACAATTCATAACAAAATGAGACCTTCATAAAAAATGCAATGAGATTATAGGAACTATAAATGAATGTAGCTGATATTAGTGAGGATTAATACGATTTTGTGGAGTGAATTTTGCTCCATATTAATATAATTTTCAATTTGGAGGTATGAAATAATGGATGTCAATATGAGACTTAGCTAAGGTGCAATTGTACCAGATGGTTATGTATTCAATTAATGAAGTAGTTGCCTAAGAGCACACAAGTAGTGCCATTTTTGCTGATTTGGGGTAGTCTGCCTGGTCTGTCTGCCAGTACACAAGAGGAACTTGCATAGATATTCAGTTGACAGATGACATGGTGACTGTAATTACTAGAAAGTCACAAAATTTTGTGAGGAAATTATAAAGTAGATTATAGGTCATTATTTCAAACTCTGAGTATCAGAGTTGATTTTTCCAAAAATAGTACTCAGCTAAACTGATCAAAAAATTTAAATCTAAACATGTTAAAAAAAAATCATTTGTTCCACTTAAATAATTTTTTTAATTCTTACTTTAAAAGCATCTATTTTTTAATAAATTTTGTGTGCTCTTGATAGTGTAGATAGAGCAATATTTATTCATTGTTTCTGTCAGGAACTTCTGATTCTTATGTCCACCTATACAGGCCTCACGTCACCTACACAGGCCTTACATGCCATGTTAAGTCTCACCTGAAAATACCTTTTGCCTGGAAGTCCTGGAGTTTCTTTTAAGCTCAGGGACTATACCTCTGTTGTCAAGATTTCTCTTCCTGCCTGTGTTGTGAATAGGCTCTGGCTCTTTTCATGGAGCAATCCTGCTCTTGCTGTTCCCTTTCAGTTAAGCAGAACCTCCCAACAGAGGACAATTGGTTAAAGCATTTAAAAGATCCAAAAAGAAAGAAAAAAAAAAAAAGAGAGACACTATCAAATGTAAAAAAAAAAAAAAAAGGAACTTTTCATAAAAGAAGATCTTGAGACCAAAAATAGCAGACAGATTGCATGGGAGTTAGCTTTCATGGACTTAAAGAATTTGTTTCACTCATCCACACATACACATCTAATGACAGCTCAAATAACCCCAGACATCTAAAGCACCAGCCTGGGTATGAAAGACATGACACAGGATCTGTGATATTATTGCCTTCCAGAAGCAACAAGTGAAAAAAAGAAGTGTATCCTAGGACACATCAAGAACCTAGGTGCAGGTAACTGTATGGACTCGGTGTACACCATGTACAGACTTCAACTGAGTTAGCTGTGTGAACTCCCACAGAGATGAGCTAATCAATGCACTCAATTGACTCACCTCACCCTAAAATAAACAGCTATTTTAAAACAAATGTGTAGCTCTCCATTGACTTTACTGACTATGAGATCAATTCATTTGTCAAAGAGAGGTTTGTAGTGTAATTTGAAACTCTCTTGGTTATCTGAGGAATCTGTATGAGGCTTTCAGTATTGACAGCATTTACGGAGACCCATGCCCTTCTGAATCAGCAACTGAAGGAGACATAAGTAGGTACAGGAATTTACATTGAACTGTACTCCTATACCTAAAGAAATTAGTTGTCCTAGATCTTTACCAGTCATAATAACAACTTGGTGCCTTCCATTGTGTGATACACTGTAGACACCAACTTCATGAACAACCTGACATCTGATTTCCATTCTACAAAAGCATAGGCATCCCATCTATGTTATGGACTAGATGTGTGGACAGCGAGGTGAATTGAGAGCTGGCTGAATGGCAGGTATCAGTAACCAGTGTCACAGTGTTGGAAGCCTGTCACTAGTGGTGTTCAGTATCATTTAACTTAGACATAAATTACTTGGATGACAGAACAGATGCCTCCTCAGCAAGTTCTCTGGGGTGTCTTACCTGGAATCCAATCATCAGTCCAGAAGATTGATGATCTCTCTGATGTCCAATGTAATAGTTTACAGCCCCATGCAGATGATGTAAATTGTTACGGCAGGAGGCAGGAGGATTTTGATCAACAGAATCTACTTCCATTCTTCATCTGCTGCAAGGAGTTTAGAGATAGCTTATTTGCATATACAAAGATAATTGACGCCTAAATTTATGTGTCTTAATATTATTATATTATATCAACCATTATATCAATCATATCATATCATATCATATCATATCAATCATATCATATCATATCATATATTATTTTTATTCTATTTATTCTATTATATTTTCCTCCTTGCTGTCTAGTAAGGAGGTTTTTTTCCTTTTCGACCTACAAAGAGTATATTACATATATTATGAACCTGAACCTTTGTAATGAACTAGCCCCAGACATCAAAATATTAATAGCAGTAATAGTAGTAGTAGTGTTATTATTATTATTATTATTATTATTGTTGTTGTTGTTGTTGTTGTTGTTGTTGTTGTTGTTGTTGTTATTTAGGATGTCTTAATTGTACTATATATACATTAAAATTATGGGTTGTATTAGCAGTGTAAACATTCTCAGACTTGTCTCCATTGTTTCATTCTGCCACTAAGAACTGAAGAATCTTTCAGTGATTTTCTAATGAAAGAACATTTTCTGTTGATCTCTTTTAGCTTCCACTGGTATTTCTCTGCCTTGGGTGCAAGCTGTCAAGAGGAATTGCTCAACACACTTATTAATACTACTAACAGTATGCCTAATGTGATACAATTAGCAGAATGTAGTAGTGTCACCCTGTGACTGCTTCAGGAAACTTGACATTGAATTGTAGCTCAGAACCTTAGAGGCTGTATGAAACGTAGTCAAAAGATATAATTAGAGGGTTTTGTGGTGGGGGGTGGGTTGGTTTGGTTTTATTTTTAGAACACTTAATTCTGTTCATTATTGATGTCTTTTCCCCCTTATCTCAGGAATTTTGAAAACAGAAATCAAAACACAAAACAGAAGAAAGCAACTTATTTTCACAGAAATATAAAAAATTTTCAGGTTTAAATCTTGTTTGACAATACTCGCTTTTACACACACTCTTGAAACGTGTTTGCACTGGAAAGGGCAAAGATATAATTGTAGCTACAGAAAATAAATAGAAAATGACTCTCTCAGTAAAGATCTTGACATTGTATTTCTTGCCTGTAACCATTTAGAGACAAACACATGTCATCTCAGATGATGCTTGAAAATGTTTTATGGGGTAGAAAACATAATTTGTCTACAGGAATGATTAATAATGAAGTTTCCATAAAACAATAATGAAATCTAAAAAGTATGAGGCAGGGTATGAAAATGGGTAAAAGTATGGGTCAGAAATAAAGTAAGTGGGAAAGCTTTATAGCCGGTTTTTCTATGCAGGCAAAATTCACACTGAAATAAAGTGAAAAACCTTTCCTTCAGTAACAGGCACACAGCTGGAGAATAGGTGAGTGGCTTGCCCATGATGTGATAGCTTTTCAACAGACTAAACTAGAAAACACCACTATAAAGGACTCTGTGGTCCAGGAGGAATCTTTGCTGTTTGTATCTGACATTTAAATGCCAGCTGTCCACAGCTCCCTGTTTAATACAATCTGATGGAGAGTGAGACAGTGGAAAATGTAGTGAAAGAAGCAACTATAGTGGGAATTGGATACAAGCTGTTCAGACATAATTTGCTCTGGAACTTGGCACTATCTTGGTTTTGTGAAGATTTATTTCTCCACTAAATTAAGCATAACCTGGAGAACTAAAGACATTTTATCTAAAGTCCAAATTCAAATTATTTTATTAGAGCAGAAAAATACTGGGATAGAAAACACTCAAATTCTTAAATGCATGAAGCTGTCAATAGTCAGCTTTTCTCAGATACTTTTTTTTTAAAACTTATTTATCAGTGAAATCTACTTTAGTATCTCATTCACCTGTTTATCTTTCTTTTATATATGCATATAATTTGTTATTGCTGAACATCTTCCCTAAGTGTCTGCAAACCTTTTTTCTATAGAATCTTATGGGGTAAGAGTGATGAGATTTCACAATTATGTCAGTAAAAGCAAATGATAAAATAAAAATATTTTTGAGATCTCTACTTTTTAACAGCATAAATGGATAGATGAAACCAAACAATATTGCTGGGAGGGGAGAATACAGAAAACCACATGAAAAGTTAGTGTTCTAGATGTTATTGCTCTAAGGAATACCTATCTAGAAGAGTGGGAAAATAAAAATATATTTAAAAGTTGAACTTGTATAAGCAAAGAACAAAGTATGTTATTGCCATTTGTATCCTGGGGATTTGGTTCAGAAAATCAAAGACCTACTTCAGAAGTTGCCAGAATTCCCTTAAAATTTAACAATATATTTAACAATATCAAAAGGCAAACAAATATAGTGGTATTATTTGTTCCACTGAGCCTCCTTTGTGCCAAGATTTTGGTACGAACATTTGATATTTCATCAACAGGAAAAAAAAAAAAACAAAAAACTGGCCAGGCTAACAAAATAAATTCCAAGTTTGAAATTCAACTGATAATTTTAATGAGAAAATACTTTGTGTTTTGAAATATTTAAGTGTTGTCTTCTTAGCAAAAATGCTATCTTGATTACAACTATACGTAAAAATTTCTTGCATGTTCTGATATATCTTTAAAAATATATTTTTTTAAATGGTAGCAGAGACTTCAGTGTTTCAATTCATCATTAAATGGCCATATATTTTGCATGTAGTTTATTTCTACCATTAAATTACTGTGTCTTTTTCAGTGATTTCCCTTGCCTTTATAACTTGGGCCTGAAATAAACACCCAAACCCTTAAACTTACAATATTCAACATTCAAGTAAATGTTACTTTTTATCAATATAAGTGGCTCACCAAAGTGACTTATTCCGTAGTAATGCAAAAATCATGATCAATTAAGTGATCAAATTCAATTTTTAGAATTTTCATGAACATATTTTCTTTATGTTTTTAACTTTTTCCCTCCTCACACAGTACTCATCAAAATATGTGCATAATGTACTTTAGTACTTTACAAAATGTAGCATCAAGAAGTATTAATATTAATGTGCTATCACCAAGAGATGATGAAAGCTTTAAGAAATTGTAAATAAAATCAAGATCATACTAGCAGTTTTAAAAATCCTAACCAAGTTTTGTTAAAGTAGTTTAAGCCAGGGTTTCTAAATATAAGGAATCTTATATTGTGAGAAAGTGAAACAATGGGATAGATGATATGAAAGGTAACCACAAGGTAAGTAGAAGAAGCAAAAAAAAAAAAAAAAAAGAAATTCCACCAGTAATCTAAAGTTCTCTTCTATAATTTTCCTTCATGTCAGCTTCACAGTAATTCACAAAAGACTGCAGGAAAACTGTTGGGTTTGTTTTAAATTCCTCCTCCTGGCTTCAAAAATTATGTAAGGAGAGTGGAGGTTTCCCTCTTTTCGCATTGTCTGTGCTGCAGAAACTCTCATTTATCTGCACAGTACCTGTCCGTGAAGGTTCTAGGTGACTTACACTGCATCATGCTTCTCTACAACAGCATATACTGAGAGGCACAGCAACACAGAGAGGCTGAAATACTACATGGCTTACAGGACATTTAGAAGATGGAAAACAAGAGCTGAAAAACAGTTAAGAAAAGAAGATGCAATCATTGTGAGAAAAATGTATTTATAGAACACAGACAGGTAATAAATAACAGGGAAACAAATAGAAATGTAAAAAGAAGGACAACAACAAAATCAGAAAAAGCAGGTCAGTTTGGATTGGGAGAGGGAATGAAAAGCTGCAAGAACATGGGAATAGGGAATATTGTCTCTTACACAGTAATGAGATGCAGGATTCCTGTATTTCCTCCTTAGCCACTTTTTTTTTTTTTTATTGGCTGCAAAGCAAACTTTGAGAAATTTTTTTTTTTTTTTTTTTTTTTTTTTGCAAGGACTGTCTCTGGACAAACATAATATTCTTGTTTTCCTGACTGTTGTTTGAGACCATAGGTGTCACATAGACTCTTTCAGGCATCAGGGTAGTGTCCTTGGTGTGCTGTGATGAAAAAATTATTCTTTATGAGAGAGAATATTGTTGAAAACATGCTATAACTACCCTTAAGCCCTTGTTTCACAGCAAGAATGGTTGAGATTGGAAAGCACTCCTGGAGGTTTTCTTGCCCCCACACACACACTTACTTGCCCCTCTTGCCACCCCAGTTGTTCAAGCACAGTCAGCTGGATCTGGTCGCCCATGATGTTTTCCAGTTTGGTACTGAGCATCTCCATGGATGGAGAATTTTCAACTTGTCTGGATTGCTTGTTCTGGTATTTGATCACCCTCACAGTAAGAAATTGTAATCTTGTATTCAGGTGGATTTTCATGTGTTTTAGTTTGGCACTCCTGCCATTGGACAGTGCAGAGAATGATCTGATTGCCTTGGTTTTGTTTGCACTGACCTGGTTGTGCCTGGGATAGGATGGATTTTCTTCCTGGTAGCTGGTGAACTGAGGAATTTCAGATTTAGTATGAGATTAATGTTGGCAACACATTGAAAACTGATATTTTAGTCATGGCTTTCCCTCAGTCAAGATCTGAGTTTCTCATGCTCTGACAGTGAGGAGATGCACAAGAATCCAGGAGAGAGCATGACCAGGATAGCTGACATGCAGCAGCAAAAGAGATATACCACACCACAAAAATCAGTATATAAACTGGAGGGAGTTGTTTGGGATCCATAAATTGCTGCTCAGAGACAGGCTGGGCATGGATCAGTAAGTGCTAAAGAGTTGTGTTGTGCATCACTTGTTTTGATTGTGTTTTATTCCTCTCTTTCTCTCTCTTTTTCATATCTATTATGATTATGATTGCTATTATTGATATAGTTTTTTTCCTTTATTTTATTTATTTAACTATTATCTCAACACATATATTTTATCGTTTTTCATGGTTCTACTACCAATGCCACTGGAATAGGGGGTGTGCAATGATAATTTTTTTGGTTGTTTTTTTTTGAGTTTGGGTTTGGGTTTTTTTTGTCTACTTTGTTTTAGAAGCAGACTTATTCAGATACTGACTGTTGGCTTTCCAGGTTTTAAATCCCAAAGATAACCCTGGAAAGTCTCTTAAAAACTTTGCAGCTGGGATTCCTAGAGAGAACATACTCCTGAAGCTTATGTTGTAACTGAAAGGAAACAGCATAAAGGGAAGTGAGTAATGAAAATAAACAAAAATTTTGTAATTTTTGCAAAATATATAAGACTCCAGTTGGCAACATCGTAGGAGTAGATTAAACCATCTATATTTTTAATAACAAATCCTGGTAAAAATGGGATAAAATAATATTTAAACTGAAAATGCAAGATACTGTTTTTCTTTTGTCATATTTTAATAGCTCTTTTATGCTATCACATTCAGAGCTATCACATTTCCTTTTTCCAAAACAGTTGAAATTAGATATCTGGATATTCAAAATACTTATCTGGGGCTAGATTTTGTCAGTAGAAGTGTATAACTGGTTAGATATTGGGTGGACAACTGGCATATGGGTGAGTCTTGAAGAGCTATGATAAATGGTGTTACATCAGGCTACCATCCAGTCATCACTGGAGTTCTCCAGGGCAAAATTTTAGGGCCTGTGCTCTTCAATGTTTTTATAAGTTTTCTGGATGTATGATTTGAATGTACTAAGCAAGTGGCAAACTAAGTAAGTTTGCTGCTAACAGTAAGTTAGAAAGATCTGTGGGAGTCCCTCGATCTTACAGAGAGATCTGAGTAGACTGAAGGGCTGGGCAACAGCCAACCATATAGAGGCCTAATCCTGGTTATAGATACAAACTGGCCAACAAGAGGCTGAAGAAAAAAAAAAAACCAAAAAAAACAAACAAAACAGAAAGAGATCTGGACTTTCTGGTTGTCGGAAAGTTGACTACATGTCAGCAGTGCGCCTTGGCAGCCAAAAGGACTAACCCTGCCCAGAGGTGCATCAGGCACAGCATTGCAGCCAGGCAAAGGAAGGGATTTTTGTCTCGCTCTGCTCTGCACTGGTGTGGCCTCAGCTTGAGTACTGTGTGTAGCTACAGGCACCTCAATATAACAGGAAAGTCCAGTGTGTGTCCAGAGTTGGGAGACCCAGATAGTGAAAGGTCTTGAAGGCAGCGCTTAGGAGGAGTGACTGAGATCACTTGGCTAGCTCACCTTAGAGAAAAGAAGGTTGATGAAGTGTGACCTCATCACAGTCTTCAGCTTGGTTAAGGGGGACACTGGATGGGAAGATGTCATCCACCTCTCTCTGGTGATCAGCAACAGGATACAAAATAATTGCATGAGCTGGGCTAGGGGAAGTTCAGATTGGACACAAGGAGAAGGTTCTTCACAGGGGGGTGGTCAGTCACTGGAACAGGCTTCCCAGAGAAAGGGGTCAGCACCAAACCTGTCAGAGCTCAAGGAGCATCTGGATGATGCTCTTAATCATTTGGTTTAGTTTTAGGTGTTCTTGCAAGAAGAAGGGAGTTGGACTCGATGATCATTGACCCGTATAAAAACACCTTGAAAATTGTATGGTCTAAGCTCATCTGAAAATCTTTTCAAAGCATTACATTTTAAGACCAAGATTCTGCAAAAAATTGAAAACTGGCATGGAGAAACAATCATTGCTTTCCAGTAATACAGGCAGTTTTAGAAAGATACACTGCTCTGCTTCATTGCACAACTAGGTAAAAAGTATAGAGGGTGCTGTGCTAACATCCTTTGGCTGTTGTGAATGAATGATTTATTAGAGAATTATGCCTATGAGAGTGAGAGTCAGAAAGATTACATGTGTCACATATCTCATGTTATACTTGTACTTAATCTGCCTCATCCTACTGCATAATTTATAACCGAAAACTTAACCAGTGAATAATGCTGTAAAGGGTTGCAGTAAAATAAAATTTAAGCTGTCAAAATTTGTTATCAAATTAGTGTAGGAATAGGGAAATAAATCACATAATATGTAATTCATTAACTCAATGACAATTCAAGTGAGTGAAAATGTCCATTCAATCATGTCTGTGGCATCACACTAAAAATGAACCAGAAAACCTCAAACCAAACCTAAAAAAGTTTAAAATCTGAACTAGCTAAAAGTATGTAGGTGTAGCTTTCTGATACTGAAATGCAATTAGAGCTTTTATTTTACAGAAAAGGGAAACTACATGAGTAACTGTAAATCAAGTTGGTACTTAACACTGTTTTCAACTATCTAAAGATTAATATATATTGTGTTAGAGACTCATGAACTGTAATTTATTCTTTTCAAATCTTTCAGTATAATAATCACAAAGGTAATTTATAATCAGCTATATCATTATTCCACTAAATGAAAATATTTGAAAATCAGCATCTGTATGAGTCTCATTCACCCAACTTCAGTTTTTTAATGTTTATGAATACCAACAATAAGAGAATTTAAATTAAAATAGTGCATGAACAGGTGTTTTTAGACCAATTTTATCGCAAGCAAGAACACCCAATGACACACTCACCTACCAAAATTTGCTGGTGCAAATTTGAGAATAAACATTGTGAAGTCTGAAAAAAGCAAAATTTCAAAAATAAGGTTTAGAAAAAGTCAAATTTCCACTTTAGGTTATAAAATAGTATTCTGTTTAGTGTGACTACCCATTCTTGCTCCCTTTTTGTGAGTGTGGATAAAAGACATGAATGCTGTTATAAAGAGTTTCATAAAACAAGTTAACAAATCAAAATATGGGAATATTTGCTGTGAACAAGTATCAACACATTTTTCTTTATGAGAAAAATATCAAAGAATGGGTTCTTTTTATTAATAATCTACAGTATATACTTTCAAGGTCTTTATTTTAATAGGTGGAAAGAATTAGGTTTTTCAGTAGTATGATTCTGTAATTTATGTAGGTGCATTTCTAAGGGTAAATTTTACTTTTAAATTGTAAAGTTTTCCCTATTGACTGTAAAAGTGAATTCAAACAAATAGTTTGAATGTAGATTTTTATTTTGTGAAATTTTGTCATATGTTGTCAATCTGTACTTCTATTGGTAATTGTAATTTCTCCATGTATTTCTTCACAAACTCAAATTTTGAAAATTATTTCAGCTCTGTCTTTATTTATTTTATCCCTTGTGAATTTAACTGCCATACCATTGCTGATAAATGTAGTATCATCTTCCATCTAGAATACTTTTTCCATTGGAACAGACTTTGATTTTGTTTCATTTGATACTTTAACTGTTCTTAATGCTTTTTCTTTCTCCTTCTAAAGTTTTAACTTGATTAAATGGTTAGAGAGCAATAACCACCACAAATAAACAACACATATATTTCTCCTCAAAAGCACTGCTCATTGACTATTATTGTAATTTAAAGTAGATGGCATCTAAACATCTATTGTCAAATACAGCCTTCACCTGTCACATCATAAATGAATTTCAACATATTTCCTGATTCCTTATTTAATATTTAAGACAAAAAGTATCACTAGCTGATATTTTCTGTAGGTCTTTCCACCTACACTTGCCAAGAAACAAAATTTATAATTTTCCAGCCAAAGGGAGCAATTTTTCATTGCTTCATGAAGAACTTTTCTTCTCATGCTATTTTTTTTTCTGAAGGAAGCATGACAGTTAGGATCTTATTGATTTTCTTCCTCAATGTCATGTACATGAAAGGGAAAGGACCAGCACGAAGAAAAAAAACGTTTCTGTTTTGGACACTGCTTTTTTTTTTTTTTTTTTTTGAGTCAGAAAATTTGGTCTGCATCCATCAGAATTCATTAATTCATCTGTTTATTATTTATTTGCTTGTTGACTTATTTAACTCTTGTGTCTCCCTACTAGATCTGTCTTATCTTTTGTTTTCTTTCAGTATCTAAAGTGGTAACAAAAGAGGTACAAAATACTTGTGGCCTTGGATCTGTTTTGCTTATGGAAAACATCCTATGAGTCAGATTGGAGTTGTCTTGAAAACGTATCCAAAATCAGAACAAAAAATATTAAACAGTGTTCATGAACTGTGATATAGCAACCTAGCTTGTGCATTTTAACTTAGCAGTAAAATTACAGTATCTCCTTCCCTTTTTTTTAATTTCAAAAGATATAGTTTGTCATATTCTGCATAGGTATTTTTTAGTGCATACTTGCCTGTTGTTATTCAGCATTTAACAAGAATATATTTCACATTTTAGCTTGGTTGTATTGAAGTTTATTTAAACTATTTTCAGCATCACTTGTCTCCTACGTCTCTCTCTGAAAAGAGAGCTAAACAAGGTGTCTGTTTTAATACTCAGATTTTTTTCCCCTTGTTCATATTGAACATGAGCAGAAACTTCTAACAATTGTTAGACAACACCTACTGTGCAAATTCTGAAGCACATGACATTTTGTTCTAACATTAGTGGAATTAACTTTCAAATTAATATTTGGATCCTGACATGTTATAACTACAGAGAGGCACTATCTCTACAGAGAAGCAGAGATACTACAAAGAGCCATTATCTCAGTTCAATTTTTTCTGGATATCACAGCTGAATTTATCTGCCCTTCTTCTCCCCCACCACCAATGTTTTTTGTTTTATTTAGGTGGTTTTGAGTTTTTTCCTATTAGAGACAGTACTTTAAAACCTTATAATACTGGCTTAAGAGTGACCTTAAATAACATATTCTAGAGGAACATGTTTTGCAGAAAGCCAATTTTTCAGCTTGTCTTTCACCATCCAGCTATGATGTCAAATGAGCCTGGAGGTGTGTTAATTTGTCAGGTTTTCTAACTAAAAAACTACTCTGGATTTTGTTGACACAAAGCAGTGTTGCCCAAAGGGCTTTCAACAAGCCCTTTATGTACACTGGACATTTTTGAATGTGTCTGTCAGCTAATCCTCCATGCATGAAACTGAAAGTTGCTAAAGTTGTTAAGGTAATACATATTTTAATTAGCATATTAGAAGAATATAATCTATTAAAAATATAAAAAATACAATTTATTCTTTAAACCAGACTTTCATATTTTGAATATACATATTTCACTTGACAGATTCAATTCTGACATTAGTCAGTATTCTACCCCACATCCCATTTGTATCTATGATCCTCAAGAAAAGGTTTGTATTTAAATATTCTACTTATATTTGCAAATCAATTATTATAAGTTTATATTCTTCTATTTTTGCTTTAAGATGAGAAAGAAGAAAGCCAGTTAAACAAGAGATATAACACAGAATTTGAATTATCAATTAGACCTTAAATTTAGACAGACAAAGCACTTATATATTGATAATTTTACTGATTTGAGTTCAGACTTCTGAGTTATGTTAGATGAAATTATATTAGTCTCAATTTGTAATGACAACTGCCAGGTTTTATTCTTTTGCATGATCACATAATGCAGAAACAGAGGTTAAATATGGGGTTTTTTTTCTTCTTAAAGTTAATATTAAGCTTCAGCTGCAGTTATATTTGAACTCCACTTTATTAAATTACTTGAACTTTATGTAACTCAGCTGTCCTTACAAAAGCCACCCAGTACACTTTGTTCAGATATATTTTTAGATTACATGAATACAGAATAAGATTATTTTCATTTATTTCATAGTTCACTTTCTTGAATTGAGCTTCCTATTTGTATTTTAAATTTATTAAACTGAGAAAGAGATATCTGAAAGAAAGACTGAAAGACAAGCCGAAACAAAATCAAACAAAAAAAAAATTTAAAACAAGCTAACTTCATAAAGTACTATGACAGAAATTTATACAGGATCACACAATCATCTCTGAAGATATTAACCCATCTTCTCAAGGCAATTACAATTGAAAATATTCTGAGATTTATGGGAAGTAATTTGGCTCCAAATGAAGCAGTAATATTCTTGCTCTAGAGATTTGCTAAGAAAAATGGGATTTTCTCAGGGAAGGGTAGGGTTAGTCAGTCCATCAAACTCTTTTCCTGGGAAGCAAATTATTGCACTTTTAATCACTGATTGTAACATCAGAGCACTTAGAAAATTAGAATATATTCCACATCTCATTGTTATTAATTTTGTTAAATAAAATAATAATAATCCCCTCCCACATTTAACTAAGCATATTTTAGGTGTTGCTGCAAGATCTAGATATTACTTTTGATCAATTTTTTCTTATTTTTAATTTTTGGTCTAAACAAGCTTAAATCCTTTGTGGGGCTAAAGACAAAGCCAGCTCACCAAGGTAAATACACATCCGACATCCAGGATTAATTAATTTTCACAAGATGAGTTTTGCCACATGACAACTCTTAGAGGAACCCCTGAAGGTGTGAAGTGCCCAGGGTTTAGACAGATAACATCAGTTCAAATTAATCCCAGCCTGACAGGTTTTTGTTAGGGACCAGTGAACACAAGCTAAAGGTTTAATTCCAGGATATATAGCTCATTATAATTCATGTCTGTCTAAATAAAATCAGATAAATATTTTATTAATATCTAAATATGAAAAGGTATTTTAACTTAGGGAAGTGAGAGAAAAAGTTCATTTTTATTCTTTTCAACTTATTGGTTATTTTTTTCAAATTAAGAAAAATTTTGAGTGTTTTTGTTTGTCGTTAATATGTAATTTTTTTTACACTTTAAAAGTTTTAGAGTTCTCTGATTTACCCAGCAGTTATTTTTAAACATGACAAACACTCAAATATCTTAGGAGTATGTGGCTATATAAGTATTTAAATTGCAACAAGCAATTTTTTTTTAAAAAAAATCTTGTTAAATTATTATTTTATGTACCAAAAGCTATAATTTATAAACGCATATATAAATAAGAATAAAAATCCCTTTCACATACTTTAAAGGAATTTATAGGTTTAGAAATCACATTTAAGGGGTTACCACTGTAGTCAATTTTAATAGATTTTGGATTTTAATTTTTTCCAATTTTTACAAATTTTGACTTTAAGTTTACAGAGATTTTTCTTAAAATGTATTTTTAAAAACTTTAACATTACAACCAATAAGGTAAGGTAACAAAAAAAAAACATCACATCCATTATGAAACATAAATTAAGTAGTAATTTAATTTATTTAATGCCTTTCAGTCTTTTGGGATTTTTCATCTTTAGATGTGTGAAAAACCCAATTAGCCCCCAGGATCATTTTATTAATGAAAAAAATTAAAATACATTTCCTTTCTCTGTGATTTCTTGTTATCCCTATTCTAGTATTGTTTAATGAGCATTTTAAGGTTGCTTCACCAGCAAAGGTATGAGGAAAAAAATGTTTGCTATAAAAGTGACAGCACAACAAAATTCCTTTGCAAAGTTTATTTCACTACTTGCCAGATGGTTAAAGTACAATGAGGAAAAGCAGATTCCAGAATCAGTCAATCCAAATGAAAATAAAGCAAAAACAATCTATGCATAGGCTAGGAGGGCAGGGAGACAAAAGCACAGGAAAGGTAGGGATAAAATAAACTTGGCCTAAAGGCCCAACAGCATTTATCTGAACTTAAAAACAACAGCATTTAACTTAATTCATAACTTAAGCTAATCAAAGGACTAATATAGAATTTACCACAGCAGTAACTTACTTATAGTCCTAACCTACTTACAAATTAGTTAGGAACCTAGGAAAGCAGCATTCCTAGTACATGATACATCATCTTCACACTCACATGCACACAAAGAGTTTGTACAAAGCCCCTGGGAAAAATTCCCCTTGAATTCAGTGAAATGCTTTAGACGCCCCTGCCTCTTCTCAACAGGCAAAGGAGTGGGGTGTCAGCCCAGGATCCATCATCATCCAGCATCCTCTGAGAAGAGCAGACATGAGACTATTCTGGCTCTGAGAGGCTCCACTCACAGCTGCTGTGGTCCAGGAGAGCTCCAAGGGTCTCATTTTGGGCCACTATTTACAGGGCTGCAAGAGAGTGGCTTATAGTCATAATAATTTTTCGCTCTGGCCGAAGCACATGTGCATAAGTTTCTTTGAAAGTTTGATAACAAAAATACTATTCTACATGGATTGATATTCAGGCAAAACATAAGTCTCCAAGGCTGTTCCTAAAAAAAAGAGCTCCAAGGAGCACGTTAGACAACTCAAGTTCCTGGGAGCAGACAGCTCTGATAAGCTCAAGAGGAGCTCAGCCCAGGTGCTGTTCATAAAGGCTGAGGCCTAATGAGCATCTCTTAAATGACATTGTTACCTGGGAGGGGAGGGATGCACCACCAAAACTGGTCAGATATTTGCCTGGTGTCGTGGTCTGGAATGTCACAGACACACTGCTGTACTAGAAGTTTCTAAGACAGCGAAGACAACTGTAGATCATATGGGAATTAGGCACCTAAATTTAAAAGACACGCTCTAGATGGATTCAATGTGAATCTCAGAATAAAATCTTGACAGCCAGATAAACATAGGCATACATTTGAAATTCTGTTATTCTTTATTATATTCTGCTGGGGAATCTGACCTCCTTCAGCTTCCAAAAGGTGGTCAGAAGTTTTCTCTTGGTCCTGTGCCTTATCTGCTGCAGTGTGACTAAAAAATCCAAAAATGCCTTAAAAAAAGAATATCAAACACATGCATACATATTTAATAGACCTGTGTTTTATATGAAAACCACAGAAAGCACAGGGATCCCACAGCACAAATATTTTTCAGTCAGTTTGATGTTGGGAGCAATTACAATCCTCTTACCTAAAACGATAACAGGAACAGAACAGGAAAAGTTTGAGAGCAGCAAGAAGGATTGAGAAAATTGAGATTTACATATGGAATGTTGAATAGTCTAGAACTTCTCAACCTCTGAGAAAGAAATAATAGCAAAGTTATTAGTAGAAAAGCTTTTAAGTGATAGAATCAAAGCATATGAGACATCTGCTCACAGTCTCTTCCAATAACAGAGCTCCAGTCACCAAACAAAAGTCTGGGATCTAAAGAAAAAAGTGGTATTATTTCACTAAGAGAATAGCAGACCTCTTTCTGCTTTACAAAGGACTTTGTTTATCCTGAGAATTTAAATGATCTTGAGGAGAAGATAAACTAAGTTTTGGAGGAAAGACCCACTGTAGGTTTACCAACTAGAAAAACTGAATGTTCAAACATAGAAGAGAAAACAGTCAGAAGCTGAAAGAGCATCACAAGGAAAGTCTCACAGTCTCACACGCCAAACCTTCAGGTTTGCTTGAACATTTATTTATGAACACAGTTTGAAACAAAGTGCAATGGATGAACAATATGTATGAATCACAGTTTAATGCCATTCTTCCTTTCAATTCTTTCTTTGAATTGTAGATGGAGTAATTCCTTATCTTTCATCCCAGTGTTGAAGGCACAATCATTTTGATGATAATTTTTGCTAAATTCTTGTCTCTTGGCAACACCACTTAGGATGAACCAGGCAATAGAGAGAGAATACTAAACTTGCAGGTTGATAAAGATTGAAACCTTCGACAATTAAGAATTCTGGACTTCCACCTATGTTACCCAGATATATTTAAAAGTCACAGAACAAAAGAAGTAATGACTTACAAGAGAGCTGTCACAGGAACTTTCTCATTTGTTGAGCCATAGAACGATGAGAGACACCTGTCTTAATAGATACTGTCTAGAATTCCTCAAATTCTGTGGCTGAATTTCTAGAATGAATATCTAAAACACCATAAAGCAATAAGTCTAAAATTAAGAACTAGAATCCACTAACTCCTCTGCCAGAAAAATATTCTACCAGTTAAGCTACAGAGTCTGTTCCATTTTATTTGTCATATGATTTTAAACTATTTTCTTTTGCTGCAGCTAATTTACTAGCATATCTGTAACTCTTTTGTTCCTTTTGCTCTTTTTTCTGGATAAAAACTATGTGTAGTCCCACAAAATTTACAGGATGTTCAGCCTAGAAATGCCTAATTCTGAGTCAGTGATCTCAAGTTTTGGTCGGTATAGTCAGAACTTCCCACAATATTCATGACATGCATAGAAAGAATTAAAATGCAAATGTATTTTGTTAAAAAAGTGGTGAGGCACAGAAGGTTGCCCAGAGAAGCTGTGAATGTCACATCCCTGAAAATGTTCAAAGTCATGCTGAGCAGGGCTTCGAGCAAGATGATTTCATAGAAGGGGTTCCTGCCCACTGCAAGGGACACTGATAATAAAATTTAAAGGTCACTTCAAACACAAACTATTCTATGGTGCCTCGATTCTGTGATTCTGTTGCCTGACTATGGCTTCCCTAATTAGCTCACACAGATGAAACAAGATACCAGGAGATAGTCAGTGTTCAGAGCTCTTACTGAGGAATTTAGTCTTAGAGATAAACAGTGGAGGTTTCTCAGCATCCAAAAAAAAAAAAAAAGTGGTATAAAGCAAGTTAGAAGACAAATGTTACTACAGAAAATGAAATATCAAACAACTATGACATCTAGAGAGAGGAAAAAATGAAGAGAACACAAGGCCAGACAGGGAAGTTGTAAAAATGCTCCACTGCTCATAAAATTAAGCAGCACTTTGGTGAACAGGATTCAGAAATGAGAGCGCTAGAAGTACCTAAGCCGGTCAATGAAGTCTAAATTGAAAATCTGTGTATTACCCTGTGACTTCATAGTAGACATATGGTAAACTTTATCAAGAAACAGAAAATATTTTCATCAAGAATTACTTTTACATTAAAAAGAAAATTGTCATTTCACAAGACTTCTGTCAACCTTTCCCATTAATACAGCACTTGCTGAACACAGAGAGTTTCAACAAGTATTTCTTAGGCACCTTTATGAAAATTGTTCATGACTTTATTGAACATTAAATTCTGACTACATATTCACCTGTAACATTCAGAACTTGAGACCCAGATTCTATTGCATCTCACAATAAAATTCCAGATAATAAAGAAAACAAATATCTGTCTCACAAAAATCTGTTTCCCAGAAGTAAATCTGTATGGGAAGGTTTTTCACAGAATTTACATTAAAGTCAGTCAGTAGTCCTCCTCAGCAGAGAAGGGGAAAAAAAAGCATTCCAAAGAAAAGTACAGTACAAGTTGAACCAGAATTTTAACCAGCTTGTCTATAGACTTTAGTGGAATTTATAAATAATTTTTGAGGTACATGAAATTTTGACTGTCACAATCTGCTTGTGAATATGTCAAGGTAATACACCAGTGTTGAAATTGACTGAGTTCTTATTTAACTCTTCTAAAAAAAAAAAAAATCACAACTTATTTATGATTTCATATATTGATATTTTGGTTTGATTCATATAACCTAATGTTGATAGATATTTTTTCCAATTACTTATTCTGCAATGCAGATTCAAGATCAACTTGCTTGGGCTTTCTTAGCAGAACTGTTCCATTCATAGAAGTAACATATTTAGAGATTACTCTATAAGCAGTGAGGAATTATTCTTATTTCTCATGATAACATTTTTTTTCCACATATGCATACCCAGTACTTTATGGACTCAAGAACAAAGCAGTCCTCAAAACATTAAAAAAATCCACCACAACAAAAATAATTGAAACACAAACCCCCCTTACAAGATCCTAGAAGATTCTGAACATGCATTCCTTTTGGAAAGAGTGAATTTTCCATGCCTGAAGTGAACAGCTCTAGTGAGAGCATGATGTGCAGCACTCTTGTTCAACAGGAGGTCACTCATGCCCACAGTACCCTAAACTCTTTCTTTGCTAACTCAGTCCACCACTTCCTTAATTGATTTTGCATCCTTCTCCTCCCCCTGTTTTGTTCCTAGTTAAAATTCCTCTAACAGGTGAATCCTAGGTCTTTTCCTATCACTCCTCAGTTCTCAAAGGCATGATAGTAAAACCCAATTCTGTTTTGTTGACATGAGCTTTGCAAGCAGATGTTGACACACAGGATGAGTCTACTCCTCCTCAGGCTCTTTACCTGTAACATTAGGCTCAAGTGGGAAACCACCCTTTTTCCTTGTCCCTAGAGTTCCTATCCTGATATGCTCCAGGTCTTCCCTGGTATTGTTGTTGCTGCCCATATGGAAGAATGCCAAGGCATTAAAAGGCCAGATGAGTTTTGACAGCCTCCCCATTATGTCCTGGGTTCAATCTTCTGGCAAGCAGCAAAATTTCTAGGCAGCTGATCAGATCAGCAAATATGTACTGCATCTCCTTGAACAGGGACTCTCCCATTACTGTAACTCACCACTTCCTTCTAGTGCTGCTGTGTGTCTGAAGCTCACCTGGTTCAAATACTCTGTTGGACATATACTCCAGCCCCTCCTGTGAAATCAGGGCACAAGACTTCATGTGTAGATACAAATTTGCAGCTGATGATTATTGTGTTTCACTCTGGGAATATTAATAGGTTTTTGTTCATAAATAGTGATTGATCTAACTTGAAAATATCTCACCTACTTAGATTTAGGAAACTATGTCTCACATATAGTTGCAGTTTATGCCTTTTATCTCTTGATTCCCTAATTCATCTCTGGCTGGTTTTGACACCCCATTCTGCCCTTGAGCATCTAATTAATAGAAGTACATTTTTTCTCAACATATAGGTGAGTAATATAATGTTCTGGTTTGCAAGCAAAACCAGTGAGAGACTCCAAGTCAGAAACACAATTTATTAGGAAAAGGGAAAAGAAAACCAAAACACATTCAATAATACAAAGCAAAACCACTGACAAAGTCAGAATACAACCTGACACCCTGTTGGTCAGGGTGTTGGGAGCAGTCCAGTTGGATTGGTGGCTGCCATTCTCCTGGAGTAGCAGATGTGGTTCTGTTGGAACAGTGATCCTGTAGGAAGGGTGTAGGCTTCCTCTGAACATCCAGTAGAAACAACAGCCATTCCTCTGGTACTCCAGAGGAAAGATGGCTGTGTCCTAAATCCCAGATTATATCCAGGTGGGGATGCTTAGCTCCTCCCCCCTGGGTGGAACTTCTCACAATGGGCTGTTATCATTCTGTGAGTCACGTGGTGGGTCCATTTAACAGAAATGGCTCCTGGAGGAGTTATCTGTGAATCATGTGGAAAGGCATTGATGGGCCAAATTAACAGGAGATAAAGAAAAAACAATTCCCTTCCTGGTTTCAGCAGCTCTTGAGGATGGGAATAGAATATATCTTAATATTGTAACCTAGGGTATATCAAAAGAAAAACTTAACACCATGGTAAATAGCCACTAAATAAATAGAATTGTACAATAATCTGAGCTGGAAGGGACCCATCAGGATCATCAGCTCCTATTCCTGATCGCGAGAATAACACCATGTGCCTGGGAGCATTGTCCAAACACTTCTTGAACTCTGTCAGGCTCCTTGCTGTGACCACTTCCCTGGGGATTGGGATCCTGTTCCAGTGCCCAAACACAATCTGGGTGAAGAAACTTTTCCTGATATCAAACCTAAACAGAATATTTAGACTTTGTGATGTTTAACCTTAGAACTTGCCACCTGGACTTTTGTGGCTAAATACATGGTATTAATTAGGCATGTCATTACATTAATTTTCAATCATCTGCAATATAATTTCTAATCAACTGTATCTTTGTAGTTAGTATAAATTGCAGAGTTTAAGTAGCAGTGGACTACAGGGATGACTTGTGTGGGAAGAGGCAGTGAACTGTGAAACAACAGTCACATCCCATTCCAGAAAGCTCAAACTGTTGTTAGTAGCCTGCCATGGACCAAAACTTCAGAGCATCAGACAAGCACACAGCACCCATGCTCAGATGTATTTCAGAAATAAATTTGAAACTGCTGGAGGCTGGAGATGCACTGCACATTTTTGGAGGTCCTGCTGGAGATACACTCAGGGAGGAGAAATCTGAAGCCAAAAAGGTCAGGTCTTCTTTTTTTTCTTCATTTATTCCCCTACCAAAGATTCAAAATATATGATGCATTGGCTTGCTCAAAAATAGTTATCACGGTACTTATCAGCATGCACAAATTTCTGAATTCAGTCCCAAGTACCCTCTTAACCTACCGGTTTGTCAGATAACACCTTTTTCTCACAGGTCATGAAGTACAAAGGGTACTCAGAAAATTATATCCCCCATGAGATTATATAATTCCTATTTGTTGCCTTATTTTCATTCATATATTTCAAGCATTTACTGTGATATTAAAAATGTTTGTAAAATCTACTCATATGTATCATTTACATAAGTTGTAGTGGCAAATTATTAAGACAAAGTTACCTTCTAAGTGTCTGAGAATACAAAATATGGAAGGGTTTTTATTCATTGATTAATGAGCATTTAATAGTTTAACTTAATAGTTTACACTACTAGTTAATCAATTAATAGTTTGTCTTTTTTTCTCCATTGTCTGTTCTCAGTCTTTGCTTTAAAGAATTGTATTGCCAGACTGCAGAAGTTTCACTGTTAACAGGTGCAACAGTTTAAAAAGTTTCACAAATTTATGAAAAAATAGTTCCCCCATCTCTCTGTATGTTCAATTTCTTTTTCTTTTTTCCAATATTTTATACACTTTAGTGATTCTTTCTTCCTTATAGCCTTTTGCAAAGGCAGGTGAGAGCTTCCTCAGAAACATGTTTTCACAAGGAAATGTAAAGGGATTTAGAATTAAACATATTTTCAAAGGAAGTTGTTTCAAAGGTAAAAGTTATTCTATATTTGATTAAGCTCCTTTAATCTATAAAGCAATACTGTTATCACAAACTCAGTCTGAGATTCTTTAGTGGAAGATTAAAGTTCCTTTGAAATTAGAATGGATACACACTTTTCATGTTGAACATTTGATAAATTTGTGGATATTAATTACATACTTGTTAAAGAATAAATTTGAAAAGTTTTCTACTTCTTGAATTTATCTGTCTGTATTTTCTGCTTCTAATTTTGAAAAATGTTAGATTTGAGCTCAACCACCAGTTTCATAACTACCTTTAACCTCACACACACTCCTTTCTATTTGTGGTTTTCTCTTTTCTTTTGAAAGGATTTTGTTATGAAAGCACACAAGACTGTCAAAAAAACTGTAGTATCCTGGATGTCCCATTGGAAATTTTTTTTATTTCATAATATCATCTTACATTTGAGAAAAAAATGTGGTTTTTATCTGTCTATTAGCTTATCTTTTTCAGCTTTTCTATTTCCATGCTTATGTAGTTCCCCATAAAATTAGGACTAGATGAATAGAAAAAAAATCATATATTTATGTTTGTCATATCAAAGTGTTTTAGTAGTTCCAGAACTGGACTCACTAGAGCAAATCGAATACCAAAGTGAAATGATTTCTAGATCAATACAGTTCAGGAATATACAAATGCATTCAACTACCTACAGAATATGAGTGCAAGATATTATTGACAAAAAATCTTCTAAGGGGAACTCTGGATATCCTCAGTTTGTAGGCTTTTCTTGATTTTTTTTTTTTACTCCAGGAGAAAAAAAAAGACAAGGCCCTGGCAAACCATCACACCTACTGTCCTCCTAAATGTGCTTTTCATAAATGCTTATTCATTGATGATTTCCTTCTGCTGTATTAGAACAGATACTTACCAATATTTATGATTAAATTCCTTCATCTCTGCTCTTTTTTGGATGTCTCAGATCTCTCTTCTATCAAACACTATCAAAGGGTCAGTGCTCCTCTGTCTTTGACAAATTTGACAAATTGAATTTGTTGTTAGTAGTGGATATGTCTCCAATCTATTCAAAGCCTGCTTTTTCATAAGTCCACTTCCTGTCTTTGCCCTGTGATAATAAGTTGTAACAGATCACATAGATAGTCAAAGGCTTTGGAGTACAAGTAGTTTTTAGAGTTACCAATTCAGTGGTTTTGGGTCTATAGAGAGGTTTGAAAATCTGGCTTTCTGCTGTAGCAAGTACTGAACATATATTCCTGTTCTATTATATTGCATAAGAGGTTGCTAACTACTGCTGCTATCACGAGCAGATGAACTGGAGGATGAAAGGAAGAGTGAAAACAGAAAGAAGCAGAGTGGTGGCAGCAGGTGCTGCTTCCCATTTTTCCATCAGTTTTCATTGGCAGCAAGAGCCTCCTTCCGGATGTTGTAGACATTGGCTGTAGACTTGCTGCTTAGGCAGCTGCCCTCTATTTTTTGAGAAGAAAGAAATTAAGCTGTATGGAAAGGTCTGCTGAAATGTGGAATGAATCACTAATGCCATTTATTACTCTTTTTGCCAGGATAGTATGCAATTCTAAGTACAAAAAATAGCATGAGGAAGAAACATCTTGTATCATGTAAGGTAATTCAGAGATAAAAATCCACTGCAGAAGTGAATCAGCTTCAAATCAAATAAGTCTGTAACAGAAATGGTGACAGACTTAAATTCTCATGTGGTCTCATTCTTGTTCTTTGACTACAGCCCTTTTTCAGGGTTTGTGAAGTGTCTACTAGGACTCCATTATGAGGCTGAATATATGAACAAAAAGCATAGAGTAGTGACAGAATATTTTCTGAGGGCAAGAAAAAAAAAGTTATTCACAACACGTGTTCTCTGTCTTTAGAATGATTTTTAGTATGATCATGTTAACTTTCTGAATAGTCAAATAATACTAAGATGCAATAAAAGTTTTTATAAAAAATATTAAATTGAGAAGGGGATGTCAGCTATTACCTTTTCCAATAAGAAATAACTAAGTCAGAAAAAGCTAGTAAATATGATCTGGGGAGTCAATAGAGTTTTCAAGGAAACACTATATTCTTGCATCAAACTACACTGCACAGTATTGCAAGCTATGCTGCCAGATGATATACAGCATGAAATGTCAGTTAACAGTCTAAAGTTCAACTAATATAAAGATAAAAGTATTTAAAAATGTGAAAGTGCTCTAACACATGTTTAAAATCCTGACACAATTTAGACTTTCTTTCTGTATTATAAGGGTTTTAAATTGTATCAGAAACAAAAAAAAGTTCTTTCCTAAAATCTGTTCCTTTTTTTAAACTGTGTTTAGCTGTGTAGAATTGAACACATATACATATAATAAATATGAACTAACAAAATGAAAAATAATTAATGTGTTAAATATTTATAAATACGTATTTGCATTATATTGATAAAACCCCAGAAAAATAGAGGTATAAGTTGAAAGATCACAATTTTACCAGTTGAAATGTTTTGAAATAACTATAGTAATTGCTTGAAAATAACACTTGGAGACATTATGAACTGTCAAAATATTGTTTTGAAGCAGTAAAATTAACTTAACAAATTACTGTTATATAGCAAGCAGTCTCTACATTGAAAGAACCTTTGCATCCAGCACAGAACATCAAATGTGATGCTGACAACAGCAGCAGAAAAGGCAAACTGAAGAGCTTTTATCTCAGACATGAGCACCAGCTGCCATAATGCAGAAATAAAAGTGACTGCACAGTCTGCAAGGGGATGTGTCATTTGGAAAGATCTACAAATGCCAATTTGACTGAAAGTAAAGTGTGGAAAATTTTCCAATTTTCTCAGCCAATCAGACACTGGCTTTACTCCTACATATGCGTACTGTAATACATATACATACTGTATAATTCAGAAATGCTCTTGAAATCTATTTTATCAGAATCAGACTAACATTTATGATACTTTTAAACATCATTCCTGAAAATGGCTCCAATTTAAAGGATAGCGTAAATAAAGAAAGCTTCAGAATAATAAGAAAAATGCCTGGTACACATTCTTGTAGGTAAGAATATTAAAAGCAAAGAAAACTCCATTAGACACAGGGATTTTCTGAACTTTACTTTTACTACCTTTGTTTCTTAGTAGCAATACTTTCCCGGTGAATCTGGGTTTTGTGGGTACAAGCGTGCCCAGCTGGACAAGCTTTTCTGAGCAGGTTGCCGATTAGCATGAAGAGCTCCCCAGACATGCTCTAACTAGGGATCTCATTGGGAGATGATGCATAATAGTGAGGCAGAATTAATCACGGACGCCAGCAGAGTGCCAGTCCTGCCCAAAGTCTTTGCAAGCAGCAGAGAACGTAGCTTCCAGAACTGAACTGATAGACTTGGCTGATTCACAAGACACGGGAGACTGGACTCTCAACTCTGCTCAAAGCAGAAGGAAGAATCTCCCTCCTGCTATGAATGTGCCCTTATGTAATAGAAAGGATGCTCTAGATCTTGAAGGAGAAGATGCCACTTTATGCAGTCAAGACCAAGAAAAAAAAAGGGTTAAAAGTCAGTATGATCAACCACTCATATTAGAATGAGTACCACCAAAAATGCAAAAAGGGTGTTAGTAATTGCAGACTTGTCACTAAGAGGCCTGTTTGCTATCTGGCAAACCTCTCCAAAAGAGTTTTCTGCCTACTGGGGCCTGCAATAGCAATGCCACAAAGGTTACCAAGCCTAGTAAAGTGACAGGGCTATCATCCACTTCTACTCTTTTGCATAGGGTCAAAGGATCTTCAATGAGAAGATTGCAAAATATTGAAAGGGACTTCATGTCCCTCAGAGAGAAGTTGAAGGGATCAGGAGCATAGGTAGTGTTCTCTATCCTCCCACTTGGAGACTGGGACCCAGGAGGAAGGAGATGCATGGGTCAGATGAATGACTAGAGTGGCTGGTGCTACAGTCAAGCTTTGGGGTAGTATGGTCTTTGATGCATCTTTGAGAGAGTGGAGATATTGACAGTGAATGGAATTCACCTGACCAAGGTGTGTAAGAGTGTTCTGGGAAGCAAGCTGGCTGGACTTAAACCAGAAGTTTTAATTAGTTTTGGCAGGGAAGAGGATGTACTTCTGAGTGTAAGAGGAAACTAACATTTTGGGAAGCAGCAGGTACATACCATAAAAATGTCCCAAAAGAATTAGGGAAGGCTCCTCCTGTTAGAAAAGGCTCCTCCCAAAAGGTGAAGAGGCCAACAGCCCAGCTGCAGTGCCTCTACACCAATGCACATGACAGGGAAAACAAGCAAAAGGGGTTGCACCCCGTGATGCAGTCACAAAACCATGACCTAGTTGCTATCATGGAAACATAATGGGATGAATCACACAACTGAAACTGAAATAAGAAGAGTATTACCAATAAGATGAAAAAAAGAAAGGCATTGTTTGCTTAGTATGGCAAGTTGAGGGAACAGCAATTGATCCATACTGATGTTGAATTTTGACTTTTTATCTGAAATAAAACACAGTTTTTCTTTATGTTAAATCTTGCAGCTTAGTACATTTGTTATGTGTAGGAATAAGGTCAGAAGAGAGTAAAAACAAAAGAAAATGCTTCTGTATATATCTTTCATTGCACAGGAATTAATGCATGAGTAGTAATATCAGTCAGACTGTCACAAAAATTAAAGACACAAACAGAAAAAGAGTAGACAAAAAATTGTTGACTTGACACAGACTTTCCAGAAATTCAAAACACACAGCTGTATCTCAGTGTGAGCTATAGCTGACTTGACTGGTTCTTTCTTGGATGTTACTCACTAACTCAGATTCAGCTTCTGAATTCCTTAGCCAAAGTCAAATAAAAGAAATGCCATAGTTGTCTGCAATTTAAGAGAGATGCTTCAAGTCCTGCACATAAATATTTAAACAATAGAGGAGCTACTTTAAAAAACTTGATTTATAATGCTGCATCTTGGTTGCAAGGAAGGATAAAAAATTACTAGTAAGTTTAGAAATCAAGCAAAATAAAAAAAATTGGGTAATATTCAATAAAAAAATTGTTAATAGGATTGAGTTCAGCAGATCTACCCTAAAGCTAAATTCAATACATATTTTACTAAGGAAATATCAAGATACATTCCTTGAGAATGACTGAGTAATTTAAAACTACTGCTACACAAGATTCTTGCCAGAATATCTTACAGACCCAGGTAATAATGGTTGGTTCTCAATGTAGAAATACTTTGAGAGAACTTTGAGAGAACTTAATTTAAAAATGACAAAAGGATTGTTCAATTCATAGAGAGAAAGAAAAAGTGATGCAGCAGGCAGATTCAGTGCAGGGAGAGAAAGGGCAGAAAGTTCAAATATAAGTGTGTGTGACGGCTATAAATATTATATCAGGGTCAGGGCATGAGAGTCCACCAAAGATATTATTATCCTGTTAGTATCCTAAGTGTCAGAAGTAGTAGCTTATGTGGCTATGGCTCTTGTTAATTGTGTTAGCCATCTGTCAACTGCTTTAACTTGAAAGTGATTCAGGAATGACCAAAGTTTGTTTTTTCATCAGTCTGAATTAGTTTTGGTGTATAAAGTTACCCTTTGCAATACTTCACATGATGCAGAAAAGTTCTGTATCCTTCTTCCTCCTGTTCAATTTTCACCTGAAATTTTATGTCCTGGTTTTCAGCAAGGGTAGAGGTAATTTCTCCTCAGTAGCTCTTCCAGTGCTAGAATTAGAATGTGTTGATAACACATTATTGTTTTGTTTCTTGATAAGTTTTGTTTATCCTAAACCGAAGATTTTTTTCCCCCCTTCTTTTCTCATTCTCTGCCAGTGAGGAGCTATGCAAAAGGAACTAGAGGGATCATAGCTGGGACAGGTCATCTGAATTAACCAGAGGGATATTCCGTACCATAGAACGCCATGTCCTGTATATAGGCTGGGAGGAATTACACAGAAGAATAGTTAATCTGCTTTTGGGAAGATGAGTCTGGCATTGGTCAGCAGGTGTTGAGCAGTTGCATTGTGCATCCCTTGTTTGTTTCCTTTTTATTATCGTTATTATTACCATTTACTTTTATTACACTGTTTTACTTTATTTTCACTGATTAGACTGTTCTTATCTCAACATACACATTTTATTTTAATTCTACTCCCCATTCCACTGGGGTGGGTTGGGGAAAAAGGGATTGGGCAAGTGACCATGTGGCATTTCTTCTCCAGTTGAGCTTAAAACCACAGCAACTTATTACAAGGTTTCTCCTAAATAATTTTGTTCGACCATATGGCTCATACTTCAGAATGATTAAGTAAACCAGCAGTAAGTTATGGGTGTCACCTTATCTGGTTTGTGATTTGGGTGAATTTTATCCTATTAGGATAAAAGATAACACAGCACACAAACAAGAAGCTTAAATTCAATGAAGTTTAATATACTGGGACATGAAGAATAAAGAAGGTCAAGGTCTCTCAGTTAAGGCTTCAGGAGTAGGCTTATAACTCCTGGAGCAGTCACTTCCTTTGCCAACTGTCTGGACATGAATTGTGTCACTGAATATGTAGTAGAATATGTTATGCACTAACTTGTTTTTAAGAATGATATTTTAAGCCAGACTAATCCCAGCTATGAAAAAATCCCAATATACTTCCCATGATTGCAGGAAAAATTTCCCACATAACTAAAAAGTTTTCGCTGGAATATGTGATCTTTTCGTTTCTGGAAATCCAATCAAGCTGACCAAATATAGGTATAGACATGGCATTTTTTGAACTATTTTTCTAGATGTTTTTTAAAACCAATGGAAAAAGTACAGTCTTGTTTAGTCCATGAATTCTCTCATCTCAAGGCAAAATAAAAGAATAGGTCAAAAATGCCCGATTTTACCACTGACTATTAAAGAGGACTAGTTCCATCTGTAAATGTCTAGAATTAAGAAAGATGAATCCTACTTAGTTGCCTGCAGAGGACTGAGTCATGCTTTCATGTTTCCATGATGCCCTTAAAAAAGTCTGTCTGATATTTCCTCTATCCACTACTCACAGGAGCTGTATCACAGCTAACACCTAGAGGACTAGCTCTTGTATGTTGGTTATGTGACATGCACATGTTCCTTGATAAAGATCCCTTTTTGTAAAATCTAGGAACCCATTTGAGCATGTCTCCTTCAAACAAGGGAAATGCTCAAAGCATTGGAATGTGTCCCAGAGAAGTTTATTGGTGGTTTTAAAAGTTATAGTTTGCTCATTTAACTAACCTAGGAGAAAAAAATTCCAGAGATGAGGGAATTCCTCAAAGGACTTTACAAAGGAATCTCAAATTTGGTTTCAGCAATTTGCAGTTTATCCCAGAGATGTGTCACTGAGAACAGTTCCAGAAAGACAGAATTGTACCTCAGAATCAAATACCAGCATGGCAGAACAGGTGGCATAGTGAATTTGTTTAAATAGTTTTTTAAAGTCACACAGAGAAAATCTGAGCAATGACTTTCTACTTTGAAAACAAATTGAGTGTTCCATCCCGTGTCATTGGCTGTCCCGATTACATGTTAAGAATATTGTCTTTGCAAGAAACATCCATTTCTTTAGAAGTTCATGTACAGTTTTCTGCAATGCTAGGATTTCTAACGATACCCAATTTCCAAAATAAAAATTATTTACTGGAAAATTCAAAATTACTTCTAGGAATAGGAAAGCATTTCTTTAACGGATAAAAAAGATACAGTAATTTTTTATATGCATAATACATGGAACAAGGAATGTCAATACTTTTTATTTCATTTTTCATGAACATCACCTTCTCTGTTATAAGGTTATTATCTTCAGCCAATAAAATGAACCCTTTAAAACAGATCTGTTCAAGCAAAAGGGGTTCACATGCAGACTAGAGCTGGTGATAATATTTTCTAAGTTTTATTTTAATCCAGTGTTCCTATACACATATATATCACCTAGCTTTTGAAAAAAGAAAATGAACCAAAAACCACAACCAAAATGAAACAAAGCTAACTGCAATATTAGCACTATTTAAAATGCCTTATTGCATTCAGCAGTGTTCTGAATAGTAAATTACACCTAACTGTTCTATCGCAGCCAGCTCAGACAAACGATCTGGCAGCGCA
This sequence comes from Emberiza elegans, assembly GCA_024865655.1. Lineage (NCBI taxonomy): Eukaryota > Metazoa > Chordata > Aves > Passeriformes > Fringillidae > Emberiza > Emberiza elegans. Next base: position 41,847,891 of record JALJVW010003023.1, on the reverse strand, counting down.
TGATGGTGTTAAGTGCAATCAGGCACTTAGCAACACTGACATCAGATACTGGCATCTTTTGTTTTGAAACAGGATTTCATCCAGAGAACTAGCTGTACTTGCAAATTTAGTGCAGTAAAGCAAAAAATTATGAGTCTTAGATTACACCTGGAAATTGGATGTCCTCCAAGAAAAACTCAAAACTAAACACCTCATACATTTTGCAGAACAGTTTTGAAGCCACTGAAAAAGGATTTCTCTAACCTATTTTGACTTCTAGTTAGTGGAAAATGTTTAATGTTCCAGTGTGGACTTTCCTTTCATTTGGTTGGTTGGCTGGGTTTCTGGGTTTCTTTTGTTTTTGTTTTTGTTTTTTTTTTTTAACTGTTAGCAATCCACAATCAAGATACCATTTGTCCACTAAGCCCCACATCAGGAGAATGGTACAAATCAGTGCCACATTCACAAAGATATTTTTTCATGCAGAAGAATAAGGAAAAAGAGACAACATCCACTTGAAGAATACAAAACAAGAGTCGTAGTTAAGTCAAGGAAATACTAAAAATGAAACCAAATTAACTTTGAAATTCTGATGACTTATAAATCTGTCATATGCTTCTTTTCCTTGTTTACATTCCACTCCCATTTTTATTTCTTCATGGTTGCATTTGACGATGCACTAAGTGATTTACATTGTTCTGTGACTAAGCTTCACTTAATTCAGTGTGTGAGCTGAATAGCTCAATGAATTCTATTGGCAGATCAAGGCTGAATCTGTCCAATGCCCTTGACATCAAACAAATCATGGATCTTAGACTGTGCCTTATTTTGAAATACATCGTATGACTCCTTTGCCATGATATTCCTTTCAACTACTAAGATTATAAGTAGCTCAAAATTATGAATCAGATATTAGCTACTGTAAAATTGCATAGCAGACTCAAAAAATAATGAATCTGCCTCTTTGTAACCAAAAGCTATTTGTTTACTTAGGCTGTTGTAAAGAGTGGACCTCTAAAGATTAGTTTCTTTAAAGTGGGACTAATATTTTAAAATTTGGGCATACAGAACTCAGAGCTTAATTACAAGTATATGATTACTTGGAAAGAATCATTGAGTATTAATTAACAGAAACTATAAAAATATTTTAGTATATTTCCATGGCTATTAGATTCACTCTTCTTGTTATCTTACAATGTGTGCTGGATTTTTTATATCTTTTTCTTAGGTAATCAAAATGTTGTTGGTAACATCTGACATAGATACAGAGAATCATGTAAATAGCTGAATTTTGTAGTGTACATAAGTGGTCAGGCTAAGTCTACAATTTTTCTCATAGGGTGAACAAGGGGTTTGAAGAGTTGAATCATACATTGCCGCTTTATTGTCAAATGATGGATTGTAACCTTATTTTTGAGTTAGGATGCTAACCTGCCAGGTACTACAAAGCTGCAGCTCTGTATTTGAAAAACATCCTGGGTTCAGCTCAACAGACTTCAGATATCAAACCAAAGCACCTGAAATTGCCTTCCAGGTAGGCATTTATGACCTAAAAAAGGAGGTCATGAAAGTATGCTCCAAGATTATTTGATGAGAATACTTCATAGAGAATTCACCTAGTTAATAGGGAGAAATACACTGCTCCAAACTAATACTCAGAAGATGCAAAATTAGATTCAGTCCATGAATCATCTTCATGATAAACCTCTTACTTTACTATTGGGATTATTTTGATTGATGCCTAAATTCTTAAGAACACAATAGTAGGTTTTTTGTCAATATCAAATAGTTGCCATAAGCTCCTGCTAAAATCAAGTAAAAACACATCTAGGAATGGGGTATTCACCACCTCACCTGTCCCAGTGCTTCACCACCCTCTGAGTAAAGAATTCTTCCTAAGATCTGCCTTCTTTCAGTTTACACCATTGTCCCTTATCCTGTCACATCTGTCCATGTATAGAGTCCCACTCCCTCCTTTGTTTTTTAAGCTCCCTTCAGGTCCTGGAAAGCTGCAGCCCCCAGATCTCCCTGAGGTCTTTCTTCTCCATGTTGACCAGCCCAAGCTCTCTCATCCTGTCAATTTCTGCAGTCAACCAGTGCCAGTGTTTAGCACTCTCACTGTTGCAAAATAGAAGTTTTCATATACTGGAGTGGAATTTCCTGTATTTAAGTATATGGCCTTTGCCTCTTATCCTGTCACTATGTACTGACCAGTGACAGGAGTCTGCCTCCAGCATCTTCATTCCATTCCCTAAGGTATTTATAATCAGGGCTGAGACTTTTTCCAGTTTACTTGAAGGGAGGTAGCAACTGATGACTGATTAGGAGAAACATTTGACTCTTCAATCAGGGGATGTGATTGTAGCAATAAGTGTGCAATTTTCCTTGTGAGAAAGCCCTAACAAAAAAAGCAAGTAGGGATAGAAGTTCTTATAACACTTAAAAGTGGTCTTATCACACCATTCTTTAAAGAGTTTTCATGCTGAAAGCTGTCTTTGTACTTTTGGGATGGTAGTGGAGAAAATGTTTCATCTCACTTTCAAACTCAGGTCTCAAATATTTCAGGGGAAAAAAGAAAAGAAAAAAAACCTAAACCAAATCAACACAAAAAGAAACAACCTAAAACCCATTACAGGTCAAAGATCTAAATCAATTATGTGTGGTACTAATTAAAAACAAGTAAAAATAAAACCATGTATTATGGACATTATTAGCTCACATTTACTTTTTTCTCTTCCTCCTTCTTATCTGAATTGCACACTTGCAAAGCCTAAGCTGGACTTTCTATGAAAGTTTCATTAGAAAGCAAAGCCATATTTTGATTCCAAGTTTTATTTTAATAAAAGAAGTATGAAATAAAGCATTAACATCACAAAATTCCCCCACATACCCCAAAACAATAACAAAAGCAGACAGGACAGAACCATAACAAAAAAGTAACCTGTAAGAAGGATATCTGTCATAACATGGGATTGTCACAAGTGCAAGAATGAATTTTGCTATTCTCTGTTTATGGTGATTTTTCTGAATTTTATCTTTGGTTGCTTTTATAATGTCTAAAAAAAAAATTTGTGAGCTTTTTTTTCTCTGCATTTTCATAGGTGTCTTAATTAAGTTCTTAGTTGTTCATTCTCGCCTGGGTCACTCACTGAAAGATATTTAACCCATGATATACAATTATAGTATAGATTTTTTGTCTCTGATTTAAACTGCTAAATTCCTTTTGACTGTTGCAGGCTATTACACATAAAATGTGTTTTAGCTTATTTTTTTCCAAGAAGTAATCAAATGTTTATTTTGAATGTTTTTAAGCTGAGGGCTTTTGATCTCCTAAAGGTCTTTGATGATTATGAAAGAATTTGTCACCATGGAGTTTGTGGTGACTCTCCAGCTGTGTATCTGCAATTTCAGATAAAGTTATTACACTGTCTTTGTTACACTCCTGTTCTTATTCCATGCTGCCATGGTTTCAATTTTATTTAATTTGTTTTGGTCAGTGTCCTAATAATAGCTGCTGGTAGTTTTAAATATCAAAAGCTGAGGTAACATACAACTCAAATGACTAATTACGAAAGGACTTGCTTGTAACTGGAATAAATTCAGTTTAGAGAGAGTCCTTTTCACAGAATAACTTATACTGATGTTTATTCAAGAGGGCACTTCACTGCCAACAGCACAAACTACATGAACTCTGCCTGCTTGCACTGTGGCGCTCTTGGTTCCATTTTATAGCCGTTGCGAGATGCCTTGATGAAGAAGTCATGCTGTCCAGGCTTTTCAAGTGAAACATTTGAATTGCTAAGCTGACCACCAACAGCTGTACTTTCTGCATGGATGGTTAGCACAGGAGGATATAAAACTGCTGGCAAATCCAATCCACTCTTGGAAAGCACATGGTATCAGGGGGCATGTTTAATGTGAACCTTGCTACTTTTTTGTTTATATTAACATAATCCACCTAAACCCATTGTTACTAAAGTTTAAATGACTAAAATTAATTATGCTTGCTCAAAAGGTTTCTGCTCCTACCATCTGTAGCTTAATTGAGTGTGCTATTATTTTAACTTTAGTTAGTAAGCCAGCACCTTGAGATTTCTGTCACAAACCAACAGCCATAAACTGGATTGCCCACTGTGTCAATGGTATATGGTGTTCATTAATCACATGCTGATACAGCACTTACAAAATTACTGATATGTTAGAAAGTTTAACAGGTTAACATTATGACAAGGAAATCCTAGAGCTTTACTTTGTGGATTGTTAATTTTGTTTTGGTTTTGTTGTTTTGCTTTGGTTTGGTTTGGATTTTTTATGGAGGAGGATTTGGATGAGCTGGCATTTGGTTTTGGGTTTTTTTTCCTTACCATTTACCTGTTTCTCATTTCTCTCCTTACATTTGGATAAATAGCCATTAAAATAATATTTAACATCTGGCTTAAAGATGATTTTTTTAAGAAAATCATGCATTCCCTAAATCAAAGGTTAAAGTCTTGTGAGAGTCCCCCTGAGACATCAGGTTCTCTTCTGTAATTGCACAATCATAATATTTTTGTCTAATTTCTGAGATTTAAAGGATGAATTAAAAGAAATTCTCACTTACCTGCAGCCACCTTTCTTCCTCAGAAGCCTGGGTCAGATTTTATTCTGACTTCATTTCTGGTCAGAACTTTAACTAAAAACTGACTGGTTTTATTCATTTATGCCATGCAACTACCATATATTTTACAAATAGATATGACTCTGGCAAACATATTTTTGTTGACTATAAATAATCATAAAACTTAACAGAGAAAACAAAGTATGTCACATTGCCCAATGTTTTGTTGTTTTGGTGGTTTTTTTCCCCTCTTTCCCCCCTTCTTTTTCAGTTATTCTTGCCTTGGGACAGCAGAGCTTCATCTGTTCACCAGTTACAGGTTCTTCTTATGTGTCCAAATAATAGTTTAAGATATGCTTACTTTTCTGGGGTTTTTTTCAGTGTTTTTAAATCTGAATACTACATTTTTTTAAAAGCCTAAATTTCAATAAATATTAAAACATGGTAAATATTTAAAAGATGGAAAAGCTTTTTTCAGTAGACACTGAGGAGGTATTGGTCCCAAAATTCCAAGAGTTTTCAAGTATGAAAGGTTGTATAACAAGCAATAGCAATCACAAAGCATTGTGTTGAATTGTGAAAGCTCAAAGAAACTAAATTTTCTCATTTCTTATTTTCATTGTGATATCTGTGTATCTGAGTAAACTAACTAAAAAAACCCTGCAATATTTGAACTCTGTGTTTGAATTCTTCCAATTCTTGATTTCAACTAGTGCATGCCAGATCTAGATATATGCAGCATCTATAGAAATCATCTCCTATCAACAAATTCTCATAAAAAAATAAAAGGAACTGTGCTTAATGAGCATTGTTTTGGTATTAATTAGGGAATGATTCAACAAGCTTTGGATGAGCTTTTAAAAATGTAGGAGGGAATTCAACATGTCTTGTTAATTTGAGGTATATTGTATGTACTATTGAACCTATTATTCATCATCATCATGCAGATGATATTCCCAGACATGAGTCATTGTAATTAAATGCAGCAACCACAAAAATATGCACATTATATCTTATCTATATATTCACACTTGGCTTATTTGTACAATTTGTCAAAGAATCACTTTGACTACTTTTTAACTTAAGTGGACGTGTAGTTAAGCAACATTTTTTATATGGCAATAGACTGTTATTTTGAAACCATGTTATTATCCCTGTCTTTATCTTTCAGCAAAAGAATCAGATATAAAAGAACAGAATACAATGAAGTTTTTAATGACAGACTTGAGTTACATAGGAGGTGAGATAAATTAAAGGCGTTACAGTATACATTGATTAGGATTATGAGAAAAATCAGAGAAATTTCTTACTTGGGAAGCTTATATTCTCTCTTTGAGAATGATCATAGTGAGATTATCATTGTTAACCATTTTATCACTGGAAGTGATAAAGTTTGCTGGATGTTGGACTACAGTTCAATGGAAAATTGCTGGATAACTGAAAGCAAGTATTCTTCTTCATGACAAGACATTAACAGGCCCAGACTGCATATTTTCCTGGTATGAAACCACAGTCTTTCTCATGGAAAATTAAACATGGTGATCTACATCTGATGGGAAAATACTTTTATGACAATATTCTTACTCTGGATTCTCTCTCTCTCATTCTCTCTCCTTCTCTGCTTATTCTAAGATTCCCATCTTTAGGTCCTCACAGAACATCTCTGCATCCTCAGTGAGTATATATAATAAAACGAGCCTCTCTAGGTAGGCCCTATTATTATATATAATGCCCAGCTAGCTCAGTAGTCAAGTCTTTAGCAGAGACCCAATAGCTGAGTTAAGCAAGGGCCAAGCCACCGGGCTCCTTCCTAGCGAGCTAGTGATATTCAGCTTATAGTGATAGTCAGCTCTTTCATGAATTCAGCTCTGCTGCTAGGAAGGATCGCCTCGGGGCAACGGCATAGCAGACGGAGAGAGAGGGGAAGAGAAGACGCCGTGGTTCCGCACGATGGTTTATTCGGGAGGTCTGCAAAGGGGTACAGCGCTTCTTCTTCTCCGACAAGGGGGTACAGAGAGCTATTTTTATAGCCTTGGCATGGATCCAAAACCAGCCAATAGCCGCAGGTTTAAGCATATTCCTTAACTGACCAATAGCTAAAGGTTACAATAGTATTGCCTTAACTGGTTAAAGGGCTGGGTTTCAACCAGGTCGGGTCAGAGGGAGAAGATAACACTTGCTCAGGAATGACTCAGCATTCAATTCTCCAAGGAGCTTTTCCTGTATCTTTGGGGTTCACTACAAGTGAGTGCTTTTAAATCAATACATAGAAGATGTTCACCATATTAATAACACATGATCTGGATAACTCATCATCCCACACCAAGTTGTTTCAAAGGATCTTATTCTGTAAAGTTCCTTTCTGAAGTCTTTTACTTTAATCTAGACCATGTTCAAGTATGTCTACTGAGGCATAAACCAAGTTTTCAGTCCCTGATTCTTTACAGTGGGGATGTAGATTTTTTTCTCCTCAAAACCTCTGGGAAGGAAATGAATAACATTTCCATGTGCTCACTTTACATAAAAGTAAGAAATTACTGCTGTGCACCTTTAGTAGTTCACAGTATAGTACAGAAGTAGTCTTGTTATGTTAGTCTCTCTCTCGATAGGGAGACTCGTCTCAGAGTTTCAGTTTCATAAGCAGCGTAATTATCTATTACGTTTTCTTCAGGCTGTGACTAGAAAATCCATTGAGGCCTAAAATGCTGTTTCCAAAATAGCAGTAATCATAGTAATCATTTAAAAAGAAGTCTGATAGAATTTAGAAAACATTGTTCAAGAGGAAATAGTGATTTATTAGACAGATATCTAAATATAAGTCCTTACTTAATGCACAATATAGTTTCTGTTTTATTTGCTTTCTAGATTTGTGATGGAAAGAAAGCTTATGTTTGAATGACAATTAAGTTTCTAATGTCAGTATGAAGCAAAGATCCTCAAGAATATTTTAATAAGCTTATCACTCAAACATGTCCTCCTGTTATATTTTGAAAATCCAGGACAATTAACACTTTTGTAAATAAAAGATTAAAAAGTAAAAAGGGTGACAAAATGATCAAATATGGACTAAGTTATCATAAATAACTTTAGCTAGCTTCCAGATTTACTAGGGATTTAAAATGATATTCAGTCTACTGAGTTTGAAGGTGGCTGTTAACATTAAATAATTACAAAATTATATTTTTTTTAACAAATCGAAACCTTCAGTAATTTTTCTTCCTAATTATAAATTTCTAAATGTCCTTCTAACTAACAGCTGTGGAAGAATGAGGGAGCTTAAGCCATATTGATCCACATGTCACTGCTAATTATATTAAATTCAAAGGAAGACAGAAGGACAGATCATCTTTCTGAAGAGCATGCAGATAGACCACAGGAGATGTAACTTCTGAATTTTTCTTAAGGCATAAAAAAGCTTGGATTTGAGCCTTTTTAACTTCGGCACTTATCATATTCTTGTGATCAGAATGTACAAAAAAAGGATGATGATAAAATCCTTAGTAATACATTCATTAATCCAGAGGTTATCCCTTCCTTTTACAATCCCCTCAAGCACTGCTTCTGTCTGAATTTTAAACATGATGATCTTGGAGCCTGACCTAAGTCACACATTGAAATTCAGTATATCCTGAATAATTCATAGTATTGATGTGCATTGGTGTTTAAAATAAAATAGGTAATGCTTAGGGTCATGAACTTCCTCTTCATAAATACATTGGGATTGCATAAATGTTAGCTGAGGATTCTGATACCCAGACAGAAGAGCAGTCAATTCTAATTCAGGGATGCTCAGACTTTTATCCCGAGTCAAAACTCCATTGACTCATTGCCTTGGGATTTTGGATGTGCTTGATCATTTACCGTGTAAGCTTGCACGGCAGGTTCAGTGGCATTTATTAATTATTCTGATCACCTGAAATAACTGCAAGAAAAGTAATGAGGAACCCTTTGAAGTGTTAGGGAAATTGTTATTTTGTCTGCACATGAAGTATCATAGAAATGATAATAAACATTCAAAACAAAACAAAACAAAACCAGAATTTTGCCAGTACATGAAATCCAATGGAAGCTGCACTGTTAGCATCATGTTGATGTTTGCCAACTAGAATTCTTCTCATGGTTGTGTAGTACACATATCTTTTCGGCAGTCAGTGAAATTATGTCTTTACCAGACAATTCCATCACTCTCAGTAAAGCCACATCAAATAAAAAATGGAGTGTATATGTAAAATAATTCCTTTTTTTTGTTGGACCACATGTAATGAAAGACCATGTGTTCCTTTAAGGTTATATGATCAAAGACCTCATCAAAATGGGATGCTAACATGAAGGGGGAGGCAAAAACCTGATAAAAGAGACAATAATAAGAAAAAACTTGGTCAGTTAGGTCAGTGTGTAAGAACGTGTGGAGTGTGAGCACATTGTCAGTAAGACCTGTCTGACTGAGGACCTTGTGAAACTGGCATGACACAGAAAAGCAGGAGGTAAAAAACAAGCCATACAGAGACACAGACCTGAGGAACGACAATGGAGCTCATGAAACCCTGCCAGATACACAAACTGATGGGCTATCAACAAAATGCAGGAATCATTTCAGAGAGGACCATCACGGGTTTTGCAATCCATTAGGGTGCCAGCCTGGGATTACAGGATGTTGATTGGGTTGGAGTATGAAAAGAAAGGAAGGAATGTGCAGCTAAAGGAGGAGCTGTAAGGACCAAAGAGTGGGGATAGAGAGACTGGAACATGAAAGGGGACATTGTGTGTTAAATGGGGCTGGTCAGTATGTGTCTGTTCACTGTGAGCCTGGTCTGTCTTTTTGTATCTTATTAATTTCTTAACTATCTTCCTGCATAATGACACTGTAGCCAGTGTGTGCCTGTGTGTGTGCGAGCTGCAAGGACTCAGTGTCAGCTGCTGGCGAGATGTGAGTGTGGGAGTGAAACTTGTTGCCAGCTACTGGAGTCAGAGTTGGGTTACAGGCACCCCAGCCTGTGAGGTCTCAGAGTCAGCTACTGAAGATAACGGGGACCTTTATCTTACAGCCCCTGGGGCAGGAACAGAGAGACAGAGGCAGGGACAGAGGCAGAGGCAGAGACAGGAACAGAGAGAGAGACAGAGACAAGAGACAGAGACAGAGACAAGAGACAGACAGAAGCAGAGACAATGAGAGAGAGAGACAGAGACAGACCGAGTTCCAAAAATGAACTACTGGTGGAATTGGGGTGAATGAGGCAGATTCTGGGAATCAGCACCAGAGGCTGGAGAAAGACTGTGGGTTCTGTGTGCCTGGTTCCAGGTGAGGGGTGTCTGAATCCTTCCAAAAAAGCTATTCATGGGCTTTGCCTTTGACTTCCCTGTCAAACTTCAAACTGGAGAAGCCATCAAATTGAGGGGGCATCAGGGCTGTCATTCAGGCAGGGCTGCTGGGGCAGGTAGAAGACCTGTGCCAGTACTGCCAGTACTGAGAAAATTGGTGAGTGAACATGTGCTTGTAAATCTGGAGAGAGCTGTATGCACTTCACTATTGACCTCCTGCCTCTTCCAACACAAGAGAGCACAGGACAAAGCTGTCTGAGCTTGTGTTTGCATGTGGCTGCTGCTGAAGCCAGCACCTTGTCTGTGGTTTTTTTTTTTTCTTGAGGGAGGATGTGGGTGGAGATTTGTTTTGTTTTGGTTTTGTTTTTTTGGGTTTGTTTTTTGTTGTTGTTTTTTTTTCTGTTGTTTTGTTGGTTTTTTTTTTTTTTTTTCCAGTATGGCTTTATTTCTGTATACATAACCTGAAACCTGAGATTAGATACTTTATATAAATTATGTTCTAAACCAGTTATTTTTGTTTATTTGCTCCTGTGTACTATATATTGCTTAATGTCAGCTGAAGAAGTAAAACAATAGTTGTGTTGCAAATTGTATCATGTTCTCTTTTCTGAAGTGAATTATGGAGTAGTAAGAAAATAACTAACTCAGATTTGGTCCAATACCTGCAGTGTAGGTAACCAACATCAAAAAGTGGTTTGGGTACAAGCACTAAGGTAGCTTATAGCTCAGCTTCACAAAGGATAGATCATGCTGCTTTCCTGCATAAACCAATCTGCCTACACTTAGAAATGCACAGGGCTACTAATGGAGCTCATTCTCAGCATAAAATGGAAACACAATTTCACTTTTTAATGCTTTGCTCTGACAGGTACTAGAAAGAGATACTGATGATATAAAACTCTTGCCTCTTTGGGGTTTTTTTTTGTTCTTGGGTTATGGTATCCCTTTTTTTTTTTTTTTGTAGGTTAGCTTCACCTACTCCTTTAAACAAGACTGAGGACTGCAGAGCTGTCAAAAATTAATGCATACTGCCATAACCATTTTGTACAAGCTTGTCATGATAGTTTACATTATTTAATGATTATTTAATGATTAACAGTTCTCATATGACAAAATACTTTTAAATTTTATCAGGAAACAAGGAACTGTATCTGTTTAGACTAATAGCATGTCAACTCTGATTTTTTCTCCTGACACCTATTGTGATGGAGAAGCACATGTGGATCATGTCTTCCTTCAAGTATGAGAAGTTATTGTTCTTTTGTCTTTCTTTACTTTTGATTTTCATTGTTTGAGAAGGTGGGGAAGTTTTTATAGGTGGGCCTAAAGCAGTGTTCAGGAAGGTAAAATTCGAGGGATGATTGATCACTCCTTATTATCCCATAAATGACAATCTCATTTAATTAATTTTTATAAGAAGGTAAGATAGAAAATTTGTGCAAATAAAAGAAATCAATGAAATTATTACATTCAATCAATCATGCAAGAAGCATAAAACAACCTGAAACATTAAATGTAAGAATACAAGGACCTTTTGTAGCAATACAATTATTCTACAATTTATAATGGAAATTTTCTTTCTTTCTCCTTCGTATAAATTCAGTAGCATCTGCTCTCAGAAAAGAGTAAAAATGCAAACAGGTTTTACTTTAATTAGATATGACTATTCCTCAATTTTCTAATGGAAGTATGATTTTTCAATCAGCCTTCTTCATTTTTAAATAGCTATAAAACTAGAAAAGAACCAAAATTTCCAGATTGCATGATCTGTTAAAAGAAAGAAACAAAACTCTTGATGTCTGAGTTAAATACTAGAATAAAAATTGTGTTCTTCCCTATTTTGTTAATACGGAGTGTGATTTCTTACAACTTTTATGCTAAATTTTTTGCTGCAGAACAAAATATTTAAAGCACAGTCCTTCATTAATAATAGTGTGGTCTAAAGGAAAAACAAACACATGAACAAATAAGCTCCCCTAACTGTAATTACCAAATAAAGAAAAAAAATTAAAAAGTGACTATTTGCATGTAGAACAAATAAAGAAATCATACTGGGAAATCAGCCATAAAAATATGAAAATGGTCCAAGTTTTTCACAATTTTAATTTTCTTACTTTTTAAAAATATCACTACTTAAATATCCAGATGAATATGCATAGCATCTTAGCATATTCATATGTATGTATATAGACATATGTGTGTGTGTGTGCATGTGTGTGTATGTATGTATCCAGTCATCTTTGTATGAAGTAGAATTACCTAATTTACATTTTAAAATTAATTAATTTTCATTAATACTGAACCTTACCTTCAGTTTCCTGTTTATTTTCTGGCCCCTGTTTTTCTCCTGCTCTCATATTTGTGCTCACTTCCTTTCTTTAGTGATGCTCCCTAAATGCTGATGTTCATCTTCTTCTCTGTATCATTTCAGAGGAAAGCCATTCTATTTTTGCTCCCCAAAATTCATTAAATCTTACGAGGCTTGAGAGGTCCGAGCAACACATAACAACTGGATTTTTTTTTTCCATTAGACACCTAAAAATAAGGTCTGACATAAACAGCACATTATGTTTATTTAATATGTCTCAGAATGCATAAGTCCTTTGTTACTTGTTAATGAAATCTTCAACATGATAGCAGATTTTCTCTGTATATTTTACAAAATGTCCCAGATGGCTGCAACTGAAAGCTCACAGATCAATGTAGTTAATGTTTTAATGTTCAACATATTTGTGCTCACTTCCTTTCTTTAGTGATGCTCCCTAAATGCTGATGTTCATCTTCTTCTCTGTATCATTTCAGAGGAAAGCCATTCTATTTTTGCTCCCCAAACTTCATTAAATCTTACAAGGCTTGAGAGGTCTGAGCAACACATAACAACTGGATTTTTTTTCCATTAGACACCTAAAAGTAAGGACTGACATAAACAGCACGTTATGTTTATTTAATATGTCTCAGAATGCATAAGTCCTTTGTTACTTGTTAATGAAATCTTCAACATGATAGCAGATTTTCTCTGTATATTTTACAAAATGTCCCAGATGGCTGCAACTGAAAGCTCACAGATCAATGTAGTTAATGTTTTAATGTTCAACATTTATAATTTCATTATTTTGTGGATTTGACAGCATTTAATTTGAATTAAACCTCTACTTTAATTTTTAAACATAACAGAGGACAAACTCTCTCATCTTTTGCTGCTTCCTCCTTTCCTCCCTTCCTCCAAAATTAATAATTAAAATTCTTTAATATATTTATATATAAGGGAACATAAATAATTTAATGTTTTTTAATGGTTAATTATAAACTGTTAGTGTCTGAGCAAATACAGGAGTAATTAAAAATTTTAGCCACCAAAACGACAACAAAAATCCCAACAAAAAAAAAAAAAAAAAAGACCAGCCCTTTCCCTTCCAAAAAAAACTAACAAAAATAACTTGGAGAAAGCCTAGAGTTGACTAACATAGCTCTTTGTAACTGGATGTGCAGTCATTACAGACAGGGAGTTGTGGGCTGCTGTGCACTGAGTGCTACTCTTTGCACTAACAACCTTCTTAGAGAATATTTGGGAGGTTTGTTCACTTGTGAGGATATAAAATGCAAAAATAATAAAAAAAAAAGTACTTTAAAATTTTGAAGATTTTTGCAGTGGAGCAGAAACAGACCTTGACATTCACCAGGGCTAAAGACAGAAAAAGAATAGGGGAAAAAAAAAAGGAGAGAGTTTATTCTTCTGTCTGTGGGCATTTCAATTATGCAAGGTGAAGCCAACTGCTATTTTGTACCAGATCTGAATAAGAAATGCTAATATAGAATAATTTCATATTCCTTCAATAGCTCTCTAAAATCTCAGTCAAAAAATTATATGGATTACTGACCTTCACTATTAAAACTTACTGTAATTGCTTTTACTCTGCATTGATAAAAAAATTTTAAATATTAACTTGCTCATTACCAACAAGAACTGGAAATACTGGAAATATAGATAAAATGTGGCAATTGTTAATGCTGTTTAGATGTCATGCTTTACCTATTTTTAATTTTTTTAAATGAATCATCATATTTTAGGTAGATTAACAAACCACGTATTTGAAGTAGATTTCTTAGAGAAGTGGAAATTCCTACCAATCAATTTTATGTAATTTTGCAGGGAAGCAGAGAACTTAAGATCAGTGATTTTCTTCTTTCGTGGCCCACTAAAAACCACCCAGCTGAGCAGAGAAGACAGAATAAACTCCACATATTTGACCCTGAAGCTCCCAAAAGGAAACGTGGTAGATTTATACCTCAAAGGACAGCAGGGAACGCAATCAAAGAAAATGCTCTTGGAGATCAGACTCCATTTGTTTTACTGCTTGGGGAGTATAGTTATTCAGAGTGAGTCTTAACTCATCCTTGGTCTGGTCTTACAAGAAATTCTTTTGAATTTTGAGGAGTAAGAAAATCCAGATGCAGTCATAGATAGATGATTAACAGGTCCACACTCCAAAGGCATTGCATACAGCCATTTTTTTCTTTAGTTGACTTTCAGATACTCAGCAAGGCTCTTTGTAGAGTTGGTGTGGGTCATTTGTTATGATCTTTGACATTATATTGGTAGCTATCAAGTCACATGTGGTATCTGGGGACTCTCCAGTGATCTTGGTAACAAAACAGAAAAGTCAGCGAACTTCAGATTAACATCTGAGAGGAGGTAGATCATTTTGTGTGCTTTGCCACAGTAGTCTACAATTAACCTAACAATTACAGGATGAAAATTCTTGTCTATATTTAGGTCTGGTACTTATATAAGCAGAAAGCATTTAAATGCCTGAGAAGCCTAGATAATTAAGCATGCCTTTATGTGCAAAAGAGGAAAAAAAAGAATGTAGGATAGCATACATGATGTTGCTTGGTTTTTGTTTGGTTGGCTTTTTTTGTTTGTTTTCTTCTTTTTTTTGGTCTCTTTTACTGCATTGACCTGTTTAATAAAAATTCATGTAAAGTGGTTTTTAGTCATGAAGCATTCTGTTGTAACATTTAGGTCAGGACTTTGTTAATTCCAAGCACTGTGATATACTTGCAAAGCTGCATTCTGGCAACACTGTGGCCTTTCTGATGCTATTAGAGCAGAGGTGATGAAAGTGCAATGTCAAATCAATGAAAAGCTGTTAAGATGTCAGGATATGTCAGTCTGTTCACTAGGACAGAATACACAAACTAGACATAATGTGGCAATAAAATATCCATTCTTTATTATTTTCTCCAAGGCTATTTTCATGACATCTGCCCTTCATTTTGCTGTAGAAGAAAGCAAAAAAAAACTTATTAGGGAAGATAGCTTTTTCATTAAACTTAGCGCCTGCTCCCACATGCACTTGAGGATCTTGGTTTACTTCTAAACTTCTAAGGAATGTGGTTACTTGGGAAGAAACAGATTTTTCTCTGAATTACTCTATTGAGAGAGAGAGGGAGAGAGGTGGAAAAACTTGTATTAGAAGGCTCCGAAGACATATGTAATAAAGGAAATAATTTCTACTCAGTGATAAAGCTCTTTTCTGTTAAGGTCAAGTATTTTGTCAAGTTTCACATATCTACTTATGACTACTGGTGAATCAGAGATCAGTGATAACAGCCATAAACATGAAAATTGAAAGATTCAGGTAAATCAGACTCTGTTCACCAGGAGCATGATAACTGTGCCATACCTGTACAGGAGATGGGTCTCAGGTGATTTGTTATAGTGAATTCAGAAAACATATGACAGTTTTTAAATACTGAGCTGAAGGTAACTGTGGATCTGGAGCTGAAACACTGAAATGTGTTTGTCTACTGATGTTTGGAATCTGAGAAACCTGAAACACAGAGTTATTCTAAAAGACCACTCAGTCCCTTAGGAGCCTGCATGACACACCTGTGCCTTTACGGCTTCACCTTGTTCTGAGCAACATCTTCCATGCAGTTGTTCAAACTGTGTTCAAAAGGAACATTCAGAAAATAAATCTGAACATTTAAAAGCAGCAGCCAGGTATAAAATGTGAGAACAGTTATTTCCATCCCATTGTTTCTCATCCATACTCTCCAAATGGTGTTTGCTTGGAATTTATTTGAAGTGCCATGAGGGTTTGTAGGAAAAAAGGGTCATGCCTGAAACTGAGAATGTAATGGCACTCTTTGTATGTTAACTCTGTACAGCCGTTTCTTTTCTGAAAGCTTGAAAGACATGAATTTGAACAGATGTTTGTGAAGATAGCTAGACTGAGGCTAAGACATGATACAGGTTATAGGAATCCTTGTAATCCTTGTCAGGTTTCTAACTCCAGAAGAAAAAAAACTCAAGGATAGCAGAGAAAAGAGTAATTAATATGGATAAAAGAGTTTTGCAAGAAGCAAACTTGTGCATACATCAAAAAATCAGCAATGAAAATTTCAAATTATTTTCTTTTCTATAGACACAGGGTTCCAAGGGTGATTTATCATATAATACCTGATCAAAATGGTATTATTACTAATGCACAAGTGTCTATTGTACTGGAACACAAAATGCATTTATAAAAAGATAGATACAGAACAAAAATAATACTGCAAATATGTGGTATATCATTTCATGAAATAGTGATTATATGAAGAAGAAACCTAACATTTTTATCTCCATTGGTATGAGATTTGTTTTTCTTAAGGTTTTTAT
The DNA here is from genome assembly GCA_024865655.1 of Emberiza elegans. Classification (NCBI taxonomy): domain Eukaryota; kingdom Metazoa; phylum Chordata; class Aves; order Passeriformes; family Fringillidae; genus Emberiza; species Emberiza elegans. The sequence goes on along the minus strand of JALJVW010003023.1, from coordinate 41,831,329 downwards.
TTGGGTATCTTTTTTTTAGCTGACTTTTGAGAGAAAAATTTTCTGAGATCACTTTAGCATAAATGAAGATTCCCATTCTTTCTGCCTAGCTACTTACTGGAATGAAATGACAGTTTAACCAATGAACCAGACTTGCAGAAACTTGCTTTGTGCAAACATGTAAGTGCTTAGCTATTTATAATTTGGAATCAAAAATTAACAATATGGATGAAAATTTAGTTTTTCTTTGTTTGTTTTCTCATACTGCCTTTTCAGAGTGAGTAAGCATCCTAATCAGTGAACTGATAAATTTTCTCTGTCTTCAATAAGCTGACTGTTGAAAAAACAGAGAATACATCTTGGGTGATCATGCCATTTTTACTAACATACACAAGATGCAACAGCTGTATCTGGCAGTGATATTTGCAGTTTTTATTTTTAGTTTGCTGACTATTGGCAACAACAGCCACAGAATCAGTTACCTATTTATGATAAGTTCCATAATATTTTTGTTGTTGTAGAAAACAAAAATCCTTGACAACAACACCACAGATTTAATTAATTCAATTTAATTTCCTGTATAAGATCCTTCTAATATGTGTAGATAAACCATTGACAATTTTCATATGGCATTAAGATATCCCCTTATATAACAAGAAGAAATTAATAATCTGGAAAGAGTTTACAGAACTGTTAATGACAATGGTAAGGCTTCTCATGACTTCAAAAACTTTGGAGGAAAATTTGTATTATGCCAATCATGCACATGATTAATATTTTAGTTTAGGTTTTGATGTAATATTTTTCATATCTCTTCTCTTCTGGATATCAGATAAGTATATAAAAATAATGTTTATTTTCTTTTACTCCATTTAAAGCTTCAATAAGGGCCATATGTAGATCCATTGAATCTGTTGATGATAGTCAATTACAGTAAAGGCTGAATTTCTCTTTGAGATTTTTTTATAAAGAAACAAAGCCTACAATTGCACAAACGATGCTGTTTTATATTGCAGTTTGCTCTGAAAAATATGTAATGTCCTGGCTTGGGACAACATCATCAGGGAGGTCTGTTCAGCTTTCAGAGGGGCTCTGTCAAGACTTTTCTTAATTTTGCAGTGCATGTTTTCCTCCAAACTTTTTGGAGAGGGGTTTCTGTGTGTGGTGTCAATACCAGAAGACAGAATCACAGTTAAATCTGTGATTAATTTTTTTTTGTTTGTTTTTAAATTTTACCCCTCTTAGCTATGTTCACACTGATGCACAAATAAATTCTCTTAAGTAATTCTTTTTTGCATTCAGGACTTCTACCTGGTTGGCTTTGGTTTTTTTTTTTTTTTCTCTCTTTAAATCAGGGAGCTTTTCTTATTGTCTTCTTCTCTGTTATCTCAATTGGTAGTTGCTACTAATCAAATTCTTTGTAGCTTCCCAAAATCTCAGTAAAATTTCTGCAATGCTTTCCGCTATCATTTATGCTTCATGTGGCCGTGATGGTCTTCTGCTGCAAGCTGGGCTACATCTAGAAGAATTACAAATGCCCAGCTCTCATCTAAAAGGTTGTCTGGAAGAGAAACATGAATTTATTAATACTTAGTGAAAGGTAATAAATGTTCTTTAGGAAGGAATGCAATCTTACTCTTTATTTATTGTAGTGTTAAAGAGGAACAAGAAAAGAGAGATTGCAATTCTGTTAGGTGTTTTTTACATGCAAGAACTATAACCTAGGATGTAGCCAAGATAAATCTGTGAGTGTAATAGCCTTGCATCTAATTTTCTACTGTTTTCTGAAAAGGTCAGGGGAACAAGTATTGTGCCTTGAAGAACAAATCAGATGGAAAAGAGGTGGAGCTGTGCAATAAAATCACCACAGCAATAATCATTCTGTTGTATAGCAGCTCAAAGAAATACATTGACAGATCTGTGGCAGCACGTGACTCTGAACAAACAAGGTTTCACATATGACAGCTTCGTGCTGTTTGAGCAAGGTATAATCTTTTAGTGCATCAGAAGAGTGATTCTAGAGATACAGGTACACAATGCATGCACTGAGTCACATTTATGATTATCAATTTTGTTATATTTAATAAAGGAAAATTCCTAAACAAATTCTAGTCTTTAGGAAATGAAGCATTATCTAGAAAATAGTTCTTTAGTGCTTGGTAGGTGGTGCTTAAATGTGCAATTTTTTTCTGCATGCAATATAATTGCATAATTTAGTGAGAAGTTTTTTTAAAGTAGAAATAACCATTCTGGTCTGCCTAGCTTGTGCCTAAATTTTGTTTGCCTACAATACCAGAAATCTTAGGCACCAACTAATTTAAAGAGGTCAATTTCTTCTCCTGGCGCACAGAAAAATAAAATAAATTCTAAAGCTAATCAATTAGCTGAGAATAGATATCTTTAAGTAGTGATGCTTTGGCAAGAGGAACACATTTTCACATATGCTTAACGGTAGGATCTCTTTCCTGACACAGTAAGTTCCTAAGAACTAACCTGTAATTGTTGTTTATCTGGATCTTTGTATTTGATAATTTGACTCAGGGGAAAAAAAATCACCTATTTTTGTCTTTATAAGAAAATAATTGTATCTAATAATGATGATATATAAACATCTCAACATGGATGTTCCAGTTAAGTAGGATAAAGTCCATTGTCATACTAAGCTTGTTTTCTCGGAGGTCGTATCTATTTCCACTCTGTTAAAGGAGCATGGAAGAATAAGCACTGACCCATGACTTACAGTGTTAACTAACACATAAAACTAAGTTATATTCTAAAGTGCCCATATTGTCAGCAAAGAAGAGTAGATACATTGTTAAGCCTCCAAAAGGAAAAAGGCTCTGATAAATTTTTATAAGACAGTCAGGTGAATATGATCCTCCCTATGATATCTTCTTAAATGTGCCCATTGATTAGATCGTGAAGTTCAAGAAAACTTTTAAAACAAATTTAATTTCAAAAGACAGCTGCAGTTTTCATGCATGATAGATGTTTAAATTAGATTGGATCTCACTTCCACTTTCTATTTTATAAACTTATTTTTTATTCTTTTTACATAACATTCTACATGGCAAGATATTTTAATATTTTCACACTATCTAACCAGTTCCTAGGGAAACTAATATTATCACAGCTGTGGACCATAGATATGACTTTTTGTAGATAAGATATTTTGCTCATTATCCAGTTCAAAGATGAAACTCAGTTACACTGCAAATTAAAATTTGAAGCCTAAATTTATGTTTTTCAGTTTAGGAGTTAATTGGGGAAAAAAAAAAAGAAACAAGCTTGTAAAAAACTTGTATATTTCTACTGTCTTTAAGCTCTGCAACACGCTAAAAAAAAAAATGAAAAACTACCAATAAATTCTCAGAAAAATAATGTAACTCTTTTTCGACTATTATTTCTGATGTATAATTCACAGAATCACAGAATATTGAGTTGGAAGGGACCCACCGGGGTCATTGAATCCAGCTTTTAAGTGAATGTCTTCCCCATGCAGGGGCAGGGATTGAACCCACAGGTTGAGCATGCTCTAACCAGCTAATCAGCTGGGATACATTTAGATGTACTGCCATTTAAAAATCTTGGCAACTTAGAAAAGGTGTTGGCTACATAGTCCTTTTACAATATCAGTTGCCTTTGATGTGGTAGCCAGACATTAATAGAATACTATAAAATATTATGGAATGAAAAGTGGAGCAGAATAAAGAGCATTATTATGCAAATAAATAAATGCATCCTCTCATTCTTAGTTACATATGATTTCAGCCACTTCAGCTATGAAGAAAATAATAATAATAAAAAAACCCACAAGAAACTAAAACCAAACAAACAAAAAAAAATGAAGCAACAACAACAATTTAATGGATACTCTTGAAATGAAAGGGATTCTTCAGTTTAAATAAAAGATGTCTGAGGCATACAGGGTACACACTGACAAAATCAGGAATTTGACAGACAGTGAACCCTGAATCACTGTTATGTCATACAGTGCAAGAACTTGAGAGTTTCGCATGATAGAAGCTTAAAATATGTGAAACACCTTTCTTGCATGATTTGCCTCTGTTACATTTTGCCAGAGAAATTGCAGATAATAACAGTGTAAAAAAAAAGCCTCTGGAAGAAAAAAAAGTAAGAAAAAAATCATGAAAATTAGGACAGCCATGAGTTTTCTTTTGTATCATACAACTGATAAAAACGGTTGTAAAAAATCTTGTAATTCAGAATGTCTCTGAACTATTTATGTGGGGGGGGAAAGAAACCCAAACAACCAGAATTATTTTTCTTGGTTTGCTCCTCCCTGACAGACACTGCATGACCTCCATCAAAATTTGCTCTGAGTTGATTCTTAAACTAAGACCATATATAAATACTGCTGAATATTTTCTTATGTGCAAAGGTGACCACCATTTCTGAACTAGTCTGTAAATGCTACTTGGTACAGATAAGCATTAAAAGTGATCACTACTCATACTTGCCTGAAGAAAAATGCTACACATCATCCTTTCCTTTAAGAAGTACAGCAATCCATATTACAGGAGTTTTCCTGCAGGGTTCTTTATCTTGCTGTCTTTATTACTGAGCAGTAAATGACAAATGTCTCCTTTCTCCTCTATCATGTAGGATTGCAAGATTGTACCTGCCCTTGTGTAGCACTAGAAAGAAGTTTATTTCTTATTTTACATTTTTCATCTGATCTCTCCTTACGCCAGACAACAATTCTCATAGGTAATTAATCTGAGGAGCAACACACAAACAAATGATCACTGCTGGTATTAAGTTTTTAATTGTACTGTGTTTTGTCCACCGAACATTTTTTTATATATATTTATGGAAGCTATTGCTATTCTGTTTCTTTTTCTATTTCTTTTTAGTGGCTCCTAAACTCCTAAAAATAATACTTACACAGAATTGCAGATTATAAGTTCTGTCACTTATTCTTTCTCTTACACAACAAAAGAATGTCCAAAAAACTGCTCTTTGATTCTGTAAATGTGTAACATTCTCACAGTGTGAAATAGCATGTTTTCTGCTCTCAGAAGTCTCAAAGAACAATATATATTTCTGCCTAGCTCCATGACACCTTATTTTTCTTTGTTTTTTGGTTTTTTCCCCACTTCTTTACTTGCATTTTTTCTTCATTGAAAAAGAAATGCTAGCTTTGAATCCACAGTGATTTGGCTGAAGAGACATTTGAGCCGAATATTTAAATCCTTATTCTGTCTCATTGATCTGAAGTAAGTACATCTCACAGTTTTTCTAGTGTTATAGCATTGTGTTTTCTCATATATGATTCTGAAAGTGAAAGCTAATATGTAGAGTATAAATATTGTCACATTTATTTCATTGTTATATATTGGGTCTTTTTAGTGGAAAATTATGTTAATTATGTTTGTTTGAGACCATTTGAGGTGTTGTAAGGAAGATGATCCTCATTTTATTATTTAGCTAGGAATTTTGACAGATGATGAAAAATCTAAGCAAAACAAAGTGCACACAAATGTTATTAATTATTACTGGGATTTTTTATGCTTTTCATATATGTATTCTCATTAATTTCATTTTTTTTTCCTGATTATTCTTCCAAATAGAACAATAATGATTCCTTTTTCCTAGTTCTTGGAATTCATAGAATCATAAAATATCCTGGGTTGGAAGGGATCCAATAGGGTCATTGAGTCCTACTCATCGCTTTGTACAGGACACCCTAAGAATCACACCATATACCTGAGAACATTGTCCAAATGCTTCTTCAACCCTATCAGGCTGGTGCTGGGACCACTCCCTCCCAGGGAACCTATTCCAGTGCCCAGCCACCCTTGGAGTGATGAACCTTTCCAAAGGTTCCTAAGACATTGTGGTTAGGTTTGACCTTACCCCAGCTTTGATCAATTTAAAGCGAAGCATTTGGTTTAAATTATTTCAAAAGATTCCCTTAAAAATCAGTAAAGTTGAATTGCCTGGCCAATCTCATTACTTAGAATATGCTCAATTTTCCCCTAGTTGACCCATCTTCTCTCTCTCCAACAGTTTTGGGGTTTTTTTCCCCAGGTGATTGAAAGAAAATACTGTCTCAGAAGTAATACATGCTTAGGTCAAACAGCCCAGCAGTAAAAAAGTCCAGGTAGCATAGCTCTAGTGTAATTGTGGTACTCAGTCAGGATAGCTGTTTTACAGGCTCAGTCAGAGCTGAATGATTTAAAATGGTTTCTTTAATTCTTGGCTAATCCATGGTTATGCAGCTGCAGTTTTTTGGTTTTTTGGTTGTTTTTTTTTTTTTCAGTTTAGAATAATAACTCTAGTTTTACATTGTCAGACCTTATAATAAAACCATAAAGAAACCATAAGTGTTGCCAGTTTTCTCAAAGAAAGATTTTCTTTCTTATTTGTCATTGGCTTCCTAGTAATAAGGTAAGACTCCACTACACAGTGTTAGTAGCAGACATAGATTATTTTTGGCTCCCCACACACTAACAAATTACCATGCATCACAAGCCCTATTGAAGGGCTAAGGCCAGAACAGAACAGGAAGATGAAGCAGAAAAGTTAGTCATTCATGACCTGAACACAGTGATCTGGGCCAAAATAATATAGAGATTATAGGTAGTTACAAAAAATAAAAGAATCTTAAATAAATCTTAAATTATGAAGTATCTGCTGAAGCACAAACACTGAAAAAAATATATATATATTCCACACATAGAGACTAAACTTCTACTCAGGACTTCCATGATTTCACTTTGAGGAAACAATTTGGTTGTTTGCCATCCCCTGCTGGAGTGAGAAGCACCATGGCAGGATAGCCAAGGGCAAGGCTCTAGGAAATGGGAACAATTTGAGCAACACCGGGGACCTCCCCTAACTTTTAATGAGGAGCCAAAATTTTGGATGTGCTCTTTTCTTGTGCCCTTGATTCTTTACAAGTCTTTGTACCTGGTTCTCATTGATCATACCTTCTCCACTATCTTGTCTTCATTTCTCTTTCCACGATGCTAATGTTGCAGATTGTAAGACTTCATTATCCACAGAATTATCTTGATGTCTTCTTCTATGATATTTTCTTTGCTGCATATTTTAGTGTCAAGCAAGTTGCACAGGGTTATATAAAAAGGAGAAACATCATAATCTACAAAATGGGACTGAAAGGGGCTCACCTCAAGTGTATGCACACAAATTAGGAAAGATCTGTAGGACAGCATAACAGAGGAAACTTATCTTTTCTGGGAATTCAGCACAATTTGAATGCCTATATTTCTCTGTCTGCATGCAGACAGAGAACAAAGAGGAAGAATGAGACATCTGTTAGCAATTGAAGGGATATGATCTCACCTGGATAACAGAAACAAGGTCAGATAGCTCACTCAGCTGAAGGGCTGCAGTGGACAGGACAGTCTGGGATGGTTAACTGGGGGAGCTACTATTAGGATGAGAGAGCATCAGGAGTGCATGGAGCTCAGTCTCAGGTCACATGAGGAGCCAACAGAAAGCTTATGGTTCAGGATTACTGGAAAGAGCTGCACTGGTGATAATGCACTGAGTGCATGCTGTGTGTCACATAAGGAAGAAGTAGCAGAAACCTTTTTCAGACTCTGTAAGAAGCCTCATGTTCACAGACACTGGTGCTTACAGGTGACTTCAGCACATCCATATGTGCTAGAACAGCAGCATACTAGGGCATGAGCAGCCCAGAAGGTTTATGGAATGCATTGATGACGGCTTCCTGGCACAAACAATTGAGAAGACAGTGAAGGCTCTTGTAAAAGTGACACGAATAAACAAGGAAGCCTTGGCTGCTCTGACTGTGAGATGGAGTTCAGGTTCCTGAGAGGGCAAAGTAAGCCAACTAGTAGACTCCCAACCCTGTTTTTTCAGAGTATACTTTGGTCTTTTCAGAGATCTGCATGGAAGAATCCCAGGTAAGAGGGCTCTGGAGAGAAGAGAGCTCTCTACAAGAGCAGATTCATTTTCAAAGTTTGACCTCTCCAAGTTCAGCCCAATGAGCAGGATATCAAGCACACATAGGAGGAAACTTACATGAATGAGCAAGCATCTTCTGACACAATTCAGCCATTGAAGGTATAAAAGAAGATTCCACCTAGCTTCCTCTTTCCTATCAGGCTTCTTGCAAAAGATTCCCCAACTCATTAGCACTCATTCTGGCCTATCCTCTTGCTCTCGAGCATCTCATTCCCATTTCCAATTTCTCTCCACTGCAAACAATGAAGATGCATTGAGTGTAAGCCTTCCTCCTCAAATTTTTCACCTGTCTTCCTGAAAATTTTGCACTCAGACACTAAGGCTCCACTCATGCAATTTGCTCCACCACCTCTCTGTAATCCCAATGAGGTCAAAGCTTTGCAGCTGTGGACAGATTTTAGCTTCTCCTCTTTGTTTTCCATGCTTCATGGGTTTGGGTGAAGGTGTTTGAGATGGACCCATTTTCCTCAATGACCCTGAGAGCAGTCAGCCTCCTTTCCACTGAGGAGGCGTCTCACATTCCTCTGTTCACCCTTTGCTACATGTTTTGGGTGATTATCCTTCATCCACACAGCCCAGCTCTCACCACCTTCATTGCAGGATCTTGAGGAGGGATTCTGGTCCCCTGTGCACCCTCGCTGCACTGTCTGATGAGAAAAATGCTGTACTTATGCTAAGAGCCTCAGCTTGCCATTGAGATGTATGGTCCAGTATGGATATATAGAGTAGTATATTGCATACATTATTGCCAAAGTGTTCCTGAAAGAGAATAACATCCCAGGGAAAATGTTCTTGATACATAGATACCCTGGTGGAAAAAGAGACAGTTTTCTTTATCATGCATATTTTTTTCAGAAGGACTTGCTTAAATTCATGTTTCTCAGACTATTTATTGAGCAGATTGTTGCAGTTTATATCAAAAAACTCATTTGAAAAAAAAAAGTTATTTAATGCACACAGATCTTGCTATCTCTCATTCATCTTTCTGAGTGAAAATTACCATAATTCTAACAGAAACTCAACAAAAAATATTTTACTGAAACTAATATGATGTGTGGTGCATACATAATTATGATTTTCAGCTTTAAAAACCAGTTTAATATACAGTGCAAATCAGTTTTGCTTTCAAAGACATGAAAACTTTTTGCAGTAAATGAAAATACAGATTTTCATGTTCCACAGATAAGCTTAATAAAGCAGACATATTGTAAATACTGTAGAGTATTTTTCCTTTGGAAATATTTGTGGGAATCTGTTGATTGAACAGCAAAAAATATACTTATAAGTAGACATATTGGTCAGGAGTATTTTTAAGGATACACTTATTAGTTGTAAATCCAGATAGATCAGATTGCCAAGAACAAATATGATCAGATAGAGTAAGATAGTTCCTCAGTTTGTCTCAGAAAACATGGTCATAATTTGCATTCAGCTTTTGATAAGAATCATTCTGAAGATTTGATTGTCTACTTGCAGTGTCAACAATACCCTTGAATATATTATACACTTAGTTTAAGTTAAAGGCCATTGATAACAGTCCTTTCCCTGAAAGATGTAAAGACATTAAGTTTACCTTTCACAATACAAGTCAGAAACTGCCAGATTAAATTAAGATCCTAAGTCTATTCCTCCCTGCCACCCACCTTGCTAAGAATGGTTTTATCATGGCTGAAGCCACAATCCCATTTGCATGATCACTGTCACCCTTACACACCGAGCAGTGTCAAGAGGGTAAGGGACAGGGGACAAGATGCTGTAAAATAACTCAGAAACACCTGAAAACTGAAGAAATACTATTCTGTCCCTTAAACCAAATAGGGCTCTTGTGTGGAATAATAATTCACATCAGTTATGTGAATTATGAAAAATACTGACAGCTAACCTATGCCTTCTGCCTTTTTAAGACATGGAGCACTTCACTGCAGCCTACACTGCAGAAAAGCTAAGTGATAGGCTCTTCTGTAGCCAAAACAGATACCTCAAAGCACAAAAGTATGCTTACTGTTATGTTCCTAGGAGAGTTTCCTACTAAATGGAGAAGATCTTAAATGGTATAGCCCCCTAAAGGTTAGTCAGCTTCAGAAAATAAGCAGATTGGAATACTTGTGTGTGATCAGGACAATTTGGCACCCGAGTCCTTGCATTGGCAGGATTTTCATGGATTAGATTATTTTCCTTTTTCATGTTTAAGTCTTTTCACCTTGCAGGCTTATTTCTATATTACCTGTATTTTCAGAAAAAATCTCTAAAACTTTGTAATGACTAATAACTTATTGTTTTCCAGCTTTCAGAATTAACAAATTAACATAATTAATCTTTTTATAAAGCTGCTTTATAAGGACTAGTTTGACATAAAACAAAATATAAGAAGATTAAAATTTCAAGAAACTTTCATTGGTTTGACTTCTGAGTTTTAAAAATATGCATGACTAAAAAACAGGTTACAAAGAGATGAATTATCGTGTAAAGTGCATCTCTATTTAATTTCACAGAACTGTTAGCATCTATGTGATAAAGAGAATAATCTGTATGTTGAATATTTTGTAGTAGGTATTACTTTCTGTTTCAGTGAATCGAAACAAAATCAATGAAGAGATATTAATATTGTCAGTTTTTGATGTTCAAGGAAGGTAAAAGTAGAACACTAAAACAAATGAGAAAAAAAAGACATCATATCTCGGCAACAAGAGTCCAGTCTGACGTATTTTCTCCTTTATGCCATCATAGCTGATGTTATCAAAATAAATTATAGTTGTATTTGATGGTAGCCTTTACAGTAGTCACATAGGACAGAAGCTGTCTCACAGGACAGCCAAGGGATCAGACACAGACAGCACGGGTTTAGGAAAGGCCTGGCCAAACTGGTCTTCTTTTATGACCTGGTGACCTGCCTGATGTGTGAGGGAAAAACTGTGGATGTTGTCTACCTGGAACTTCAGCAAAGCCTTTAATGCTGTCTCCCATGGCATTCTCCTGGGAAAGCTGTCTGCCCATGGCAGGTTTTCTCTTTGCTGGATGGCTGTGCACAGAGAGTGGTGGTGAATGGTGCTGCATCCACTTGGAGGGCAGTCACTAATGGGCTTCCCCAGGCCTCAGTGTTGAGCACAATCCTATTTAATATCTTTATTCATGATCTGGGTAAGGGGATTGAGTCTGCCCTCAGTAATTTCACAGACAATGCTGAGTTGGGTAGCAGAGTTGATCTGCTGGAGGGTGGGATGGCTCTGCAAAAGGATCTGGACAGGCTAAGTGGGTTAAATCCATCAGTATGACATTCAATAAGGCCAAGGTCCTCTACTTTGGTCACAACCATCCCATGCAGCACTACAGGCTGGAGGAAGAGTGTCTGGAAAGCTTTCCAGTGGAAAAGGGCCTGGGAGTCCAGGCTGACAGTTGGCTAAACATGAGCCAGAATTGTGAATTGTGCCCAGGAGGCCAAGAAGGCCAATTTTTACCTGGCCTGTATCAGCAATAGTATGGCCAGCAGGAGCAGGGCAGGGATTCTTTCCCTGCAGTCAGAACTGCTGAGGCCACACCTTGAATTCTGTTTCCAGGTCTGGGTCCCTCACTACAACAAAGACATTGAAAGGATGGAATATGTCCAGAGAAGGACATCAGAGCTGATGAAGCTTCTAGAAAAAAAGTCCTATGAAAAGCAGCTGAAGAAAGTGGGATTTTTTAGCCTGGAGAAAAGGAAGCTCAGGGGGACCTTATTGCTGTCTGCAATTACCTGAAAAGAGGGTGTAGTAAGGTGGGGGTCGGCCTTTTCTCCCAGTTGGTGACACTGATGCCTTGTGAAGGCTGACCTAGAACAGAGACTAGAGGGAACTAAAGAATAAAGTAGTTATTTATTAGGAAGCCTCAACAGATCCACTTTGGGCAGCACAAGGGCCCAGCCAGGCCTACAGCCCAGATGAACTCCAAAATTGTCACAAAATGGACGACCAGTCACAGGGTCTCACACTTTTATAAGTTTTGGTCTACTTGCATATTGGAGCTAATTGTCTTATTACAGCTTTAGCCCATAAAGTCCCATCCTTCTTGTTTCTCTCTTTAGTCCACTGTTGTTTTGGCTCTTGGGCTGAGATTTGGGTCGTCTGTCCTTGGACCACAGCTAGAAAAGGAATTGTTTTGTCTACCTATTCTGTGAAGAGAGCTTATTATCCCCTCATATGAAGCCCAGACCTATTGTCCCTTTGGGAAGCAGGGTTTTGAGGATGAAGAGGAGACGAGAATCTTGACTCCATAATTAGAAGACTTGATTTATTATATTATATATATATATTACATTATAACTATACTACTAAGAGATAGAAGGAAGAAGTTCTCAGAAGGCTAGCTAAGAATAGAATAGAAAGAATGATAACAAAGGAGCTGGCTCCGACAGAGAGCGAGAGCCAGCTCTGTCATGACTGGCCAAGAAATCCAAACACCCATAGAAGGCCAATCACAGATGCACCTGTTGCATTCCACAGCAGCAGATAACAATTGTTTACATCTTGTCTCTGAGGCCTCTCGGTTTCTCAGAAGGGAAAAATCCTAAAGGAAGGATTTTTCACAAAAGATGTCTGCAACACAGACCCACACACTAAAGCGGCACAGAATTTGAAAAATATAAAAGCTTAAACCTGAGGCATCAACATATTGAGAGGATATAGCCTCAAACTGCAGCTGGGGAGATTCAGCTGGACATCAAGAGAAATTTCTTCATGGAAAGGGCACTTAAGCACTGGAATGGGCTACCCAGGGAGGGAGTTGAGTCACCATCCCTGGAGTCATTAAAGAAATGACTGGATATGGCACTTAATGCCATGGTCTAATTGACAAGATGATGTTCAGTCAAAGGTTGAACTCAATGACCTCAGAGGTCTTTTCCAATATAAATGATTCTGTGATTTTGTAACAAAATGCAGACCAAACATACCATATACCAATAAATCTAACTAATAAAATTTTGCATTTCTTCATCTTAGTTAGTCATCTTAGATTCTTTTTATAGCAAGTGGAAACAAAGACAAATTTACAGATTGCCAATCATCTCATCCTACTATAGACTATTTAAAGCAAATAAGTTGTGACTCATTTCTCTTCATTAGCTACAAAGACAGCTTACAATAACTAGCTCAAATGTACATATCTCTATGTTGACACTTCAGGGTTGACTGAGTTACTCAGGGTTGACTAAGTTGCTAAACATAGATATCTATATGTCACTTAAGATGCTGCAGGATGCTGAAGACATCTGCACAAAACTGGCAGATATAATGAAGGACTTATGGGACACTTGTGGTTCTCTAGTTTAGTAGCTGGAGGTGAGGAGAGATAGAATAGCACGTCTCAAATGGGAACAAATTCAGATGCTTAGGTAATTAAATCAAGTTTGTAAAATTAGGCAAGCTGAATTGCCAGCCCTTTTATCATGGAAAAGAAAGTTGAGACTGTAGGAAGTGTTCTAAATCAAATATTCTGATAAAATTAATTTGATTGCAATTTTTTTCATATCTTGTTAAAGACTGAGTTATCTAAAAGTGCCTTGAGGTGTGCTAGTGGTCATTAGGGTCTAAACATATCCTGTAGTGAGTGGAAATTTACCTCAGTAGAGTCTAGTAACTTTCCTCATCCTGAACTGGGCTCTAAGGCTTCCATTCAGTTCCCTGCACTAGTATCTGGTACCTTCCAAGGCAACAGGCTTGCTCAAAATAATTCTAACACAGCCAGCAGCTCTAAAGGCAGGCATCAAGGCAGTGTGTGTGCTATTCTGGACAGGCAACTGATAGCCTGGAAAAATGCTCTGGAACAAGGCAGATGATAATATGTGTATGTGTGTGGGCAAATGAAACCCACAGTGTCAAGTTAGTGGACTCGTCTCATTTGGAAATACTGTAGAAGAAGGAAGTGAAAAGAAGGAAATAAAGAAGGAAAAGGGAATAGAACAAGAGGAGTGAAAAAGTTGTACGGCACAAACCAGTTCATGATTTAAAGGACTACAAGTTTCAAGATCTAATTTGTTAGATTTTCATTACATTTTCCACTTTCCATTTTATCACTCTTCTCCTGAAATGAGACTGCTGGGGAAAAAAAGCCCTCCAAAAACAAGCAACCAAACACACACACATTAAAAAACCATCCCAGAAACCCCACAAACAACCCCCTTTTTCATTCTATTTATATATCTGAGAAGGATTTGTTCCCCAAAAGTGTTGTCATTTTATTTTTGTTTGGTTTGGCTTATATAATAGCCTATGTCCTAAAATGTTGTCATGCTTTCTAGAATGATGAATTTCTTCAGTTAACTTGGGTGTTTAATTATTTTATGAAGATAGGCTTTGGGTGTTTCATATTTATTTTACTAGAAAGCTGAACCTGCATCACACTCCATGGGATATATTCATAGCCACCAAAGTTCCTTCATTCTTTCATGGAAGAATTTGTGATTCTTCAAAATATTTTCAAACTTCACAAAGAAGTTTTAAAAAATTAGAGAGGAACTGATTCACTGAGGAAGAACAGGTAAGAAATATAAGTATAAAAGGTGCATGTCTATTTCTCCAGCTGCATTCTGCTACACCCATAGTGGGAAGAAATAGGTTTTTATATTGTATCAGTTCCATAGAATATGTTCTACCTAGATCAAAGTAATGGAACAACACCTCACCCCTCCATATTAGTATAAAAACATGATTCTTGTCCACAGTTTAGATTTAATCTCAAGTTTTTCCTTATATATTAATAACTCTGAAAACTGAATAGCATGGCAATGTGCAGATTTTTTTCCTTTTCAAAATAATAGGGAAGAACAGTTTTGGTTACTATTATAGTCTTTGTAAATGTTGCAAAGATAGTGCATCAAATTAAAAAAATGCATTCATTTTACCTTTTAATCACAAAGTAGGAAAGGGGAAAATAATCCATGATTACGTTTCTATATCCATTGAACACTTTAAAATTCCTAATATTTCAATTATAATCCATGACTGAGCAATAATTATATATTCTTCTCTTTTTAACCCTTTCAGACTTTCATTATTTATTAAAAAATACAATGTTTCATTATTATTTGTGCATAGAAGTACAAATATTAAAAGTATTTATTTTCAGAATGTTCTGGAACAAGAAAAGGTGAACTCCTACTTAAATTGCTACCAGCAATTTCTTGCTGATTTCCTTAGTCTGAGATCCTTGGTGAGAATAAATCCCACAACATGACTCCCTTCATCTAAGATTTACTCAGTTTCAGGTGCACAGACTGCCCTACATTTCTAAAAGGACATCACCCACAGGGAGAAGAATTAACGTAAGCTGGTGAAAAGAAACTCACTGAGATAAAGAATAAAATATCAACAAAAATTATACATCCCTTATTCCAGAGAATATGTAATTTATTTCCATTTAGAGAATTTCCCAACATCTCTGAAAAATTGAAGGAATTTTTTTTTTTGCTAGCAGTTTAAATGCAGGATAGATTTATTCAAGGAGCTAAAATTGCTTTTCTTTGAAATGTTAATTTTTATAGTTAATAATATTCTTAACACTTGAAATTTTACTAATCTTCTTTGTTTAGGATTTCCGTTTCAAATGTATAAGTGCTGTAACAATAGGTTCACAGGAAAAACAAAATCCTCATTGAGCTGGCTGACTTGATTTTGTCATTTTTAGACAAGTTTCAGATTAATGAACTCTGTTTTTATAGATAATAAATATTTTGACTGGAAAGAAAATGTCAATGGAAATTAATAAGGACATCAGTGCTCTAGAAGGTTTGAAAATTTTTTTTTGGTGAAAGAACACTATATTGATTATCAAAAAAAGCATAATGTTCAGAAAATTTACATAGGTTTTATAGATAGTATATACCAATTAGTTGTCCTTTTCTAATTTCTTTTTGATGTTCCTGTTACTTAATTCAGGAAAGCTCCTTTGTCACATATTCTTTATAATTTTCCAGGTATTATTTCCTTGACTGTCTAATCCGTTCTTTTCTTAGATGACTATAAATTTCTGCAACTAAATGGTTTAGAATTAAATGAGGTGACATGATCTGAGGAAGAAAGTTTGTGTGTCAGGATGATCATTATCTAGCAGGTGAATAGGGAGAATAGCAGATATTTGGGATACACTAGCTGTTAGCAGTTATACTGAAGTTAGTTTTGGGAATTGCAATATATTGTTCTTAAAAAGAATATTTTTTCTAAGACTTCACACCAAGGCTTCAGCTACCTTTTTTTTTTATGTCCATCTAAATAGATCTCTACAAACATTCTGGCTTCAGTGCATGGAATATTGGTAACATCCAAAGGAAAAGAGTTTTGGTTTTGCAACTCATTTTAAAAATAGCAAAGATTTATATTTTATCTAAACAGTTATCTCACAGTTAACAGAAAAATTTGCTTATTTGCAATGCTTTTTCTCAACTGAGAAAGTGATCTATCTAGGAATTTGTTGTCTTAATGGTGTTTACAATAATTCAGGTTCCTATGGTATTCCTCAAAATTGAATTTATTATTTTTTTTAGAGTATCACACATCCTGCCTCTGACAACTACTGATTTGTAGCTTCTGATTTGATTCATACTCTGGCCAGGAAGCAATACATGGAAGTGTGACGCCTTTAGTCCTTTCTCTACATTCAAAATATTTTTTACACACTCATGACTGACAAAAATGTAAGTGTTCTATTCCCTGGCATAGATTCAATAGGTTGGCCTTAATTTCAAATGTTAGGTGTATATGTCTTCTTTGTAAAATTTTTTAAGCAAAATGATGTAGTCAGATGTTCTTTTGGGGTGGAGGTCTGGCAGGACGAGAGCAAGAAAGAAAAAAAAGCTTTGGTGGTGGTGTGGAGAAATCAGTCCTCTTCCATCAGCTCTAGAAAGTTTAGGAAAAGGGTGGTTAATTAATGAAAACAGAAAAAGTGTTAAGCGCAGTTTTTCCTAGCACTATTTTAAAAGTGAATAAATCAACAAGATTTAATTTAAAGCTCTCTACAGATGAGCAGAACAGCAATATATAAACATTACTGACTGCTTCTGATGGCTCTGAACTTTTAGAATATATCACTTTATAATGTGTTTAAAAAAAATTATTTTATTTAGAATATTGGCATAAAAATGTAATATCTTCTGAAGAGACAATCTAGAGACTTTATAAGGGACTTCCTTTATAAAAAGTATGCAATCAGACAAAGTTGGGTTTTTTTTAATTCCTAAATACCAAGTGAAATAGATAAATTACTAAGGGAGAACTAAATCCTTAAACATTCTATTAAACCTGGTAAACTCTCTCTTATTTCTCAACTGAAATGCATACAACCATTCAAGCCTAATGTATCTAGAAATTCCTGTACAAAACCATGGGCAAAACTTGGGGAAAAAAGTAAACTTCACAAGTCATGATTGAGTACTTCAATCTTGCAAGATTCTTTAATTTTAGTTCCTGTAACAGAACAGTTCACTGGAAATCCACATTTGAAATAGGAAATGAAACCCTTATAAAACTTCCAGTTTCCACAGATGCTGCTTATTAACTCTTTTGAGGTAAAACAGTAAAATCTCATGGACTAATGAAGGGTAAAACCAAAAGAAAGAGAAGTTTCTGAGATAGTCAGTTATTTCATTTTTTCTTCAGACAAAATGATGTGACAAATCAAAGTATGGCAATATATTAGTGAATATAATACTTTGAAACCACTGGAAGAAAAAAAAACTTTAGGCTTATTTCACAGAATGAGATGAATGAGGAATGTCTTCAGAGAGAAGTTAAGCACTTTTTATTTCGATGGTGAGGGGAGGGGGTTGTGCTAGGACAAAAATAATTTTTTTCAAATATCATCCATAGAATTTATTGTTAATGAGTGTCATTTTAGAAACACAATAATTTCAGTGTTTGGATTATTAGGAAAACTGAGGCATTGTTTGTTAAGAAAAAGCAAATCTGACTTGTTTGTGATGAGATGAAAGACAGGACAAATGAGAATGGATGAAATCAAAAACAAAACTGAGGACCCTGTAATGTCACTCAGGCAAAGCCCTAAATATCAGAACTGGTATTTAGGAAATCAAATTGCAAAATACAGTGTCAAACCTTACCCTTCTTAGTAACATAAGGTATCAATCATGCTGATATTTTCTACTGGAAACTTCCTCACAGGCTTATTCTTAGAGTGTTGTGGATGAAGTGATCACCCATGTGCTCAAACTTGTCCTCAGAGGACATACCATAACTGGATCTCATGGAAGTCTTGGATCCTTCAGGATGAGTGCAGCACAATGCACTTCAGTGGTTAACTGTCTACCACTTCCCTAATAATTTTGTGTCTGGATAGCTCATTAGAAAGTGATGGTGGGTTGGATGGGTTGGATACCCTGGTCCTGTGCAGCAGCAGTTGTTGTGCATCAGGATTACTGCTGCCTTCTGGCCATAGCTGAGTAACTATGCCCATGTCATACAGAACATGCCAAGATGGAAAGAAAGAGGAAGTAAGCTCAGATAACACATCTTTATTGTCCTAAACTGAAGTAAGACATTTAATATAAGTCAGATAAGTCCCTTTAACTCAAGTTGAGCAGGCAGAGGTGTCCTAGAACTTTCTGAAAGGATCTATATTGGGAATCTCAAAAAAGTTCAAATCTTTCCAATAAAATAGGATTTTTATTGTGCATGCCAGCTATGTAGATGAAGGAAACTGATGTTTAGAGTTCACTTGGGAGTTCAAGAAGGTCTTAATTATGTAACAAGTTTATGTCTAAATTTAAGGAGCTCAATCTGACAGCTTCACTAACATCCATAAACACTTAATCTCTGCTTTTATAGAGAATAAGATGTGCCTTTCCAGAATTAAAAAAAAAAAATTCCTAAAATATGGAATAAAATAGGCCCATAGATTAAGCAGATGTTCCCTTAGCTTAAAATGAAATGAAGATGAAATTGTGATGATAGAGGAGCCATGAATCAATTTCTAGGATTTTGAAATATATGTTATTTTAAATACTCTGCCATTATTCCAGATTACCTGGATCAGCTATTGAGTGCATTGAGAAAACTTAAGTTGATAGAAAAAAAACCAAACCAAACTAAACTAAACAAACAAACAAAAAACAGAAAAAAAAAAAAGATAGATAGGAAATGATGAAAAGGAAAAAAGAAAAAATCCAAACTAACCCAAACTCCTTCACAAAGATATACATGTTTATTTACATAGGTTTCAGCTCTGAGAGTAAGCCACAATGTTACAATATGCTGTTCTGCAAATTTCCTTATGAAAAATAAAAATATCCCCTTTCTTTTTCTTTTTTTTTTTTTGTAAAAACTGGAATTTCACAAAAATTACAAAACAAAACTGATTTTATTTCACAAAAGTTTCAGTCTTCATTGAAGTGAATTTAATTATTCTTGAGGACTAATGCTCTATGATAAACGTCTCTCATTTAATTTTGCATAATGCCTTTATCTGCATCAGAGGTGTGGCGGAAGATGATCTCCTTAGTGTGAATTGCTCTGATGCCAACAGATGGAAGACATTATATTTTAGTTAACTTCTAAGCTTTAAAAATATACGTTCATTTCCACAGTAATTGTTTCAGCCCTTCCAGTATTGTCTTTAAGGCAGCTTGATTGCTGGAGAAAATATTATCTTGCCCTCTACCAGAGCTTATCAGAAAGTTAGACAGAGACATGAAAAGCCTAAAAGTTATATTTTTAAGGCATAACTTCACATTGTCTACCTATACATAATTTCATTAAACAAAAATAGTGAAAAAAACCAGCAGGGCTTTCTTAAATAGGAAAATTCCCCATTTAAATTCTTTTTTTTCTATAGTTGTGCATGTCTGGATAACTTCTGGCAATATATTTACATAACTCAATAAAAATCCAATATAAAATAGCACCTGTTCTTTTAGATAAACCATATGTTTTCATCTTTGAATGGAGCCACATACGGTAAATTAGATTAGCATGAAAACCAACAAATTCTGTGATTAAAAAAAAAGGTGAAAATGGGGTGGTCCACAAAGGATCAGTAATGTATTTATTTTTTGCTTATTTCTTCATGAGAAGAGGGATAACTGGACATTAAAATTCTTTTTTATTAGAAACCTTTTTATGTTCTGTTTTGGGCATGTTTACTTAAGAACTGATTTGTCTTTTCCTATCAACAACTATATTATTAGATTTAAAAAAAAAAAAAAAAAACCCAAAAACCTTCTTCACCTCTCTGGAAATTGATTATGTCTAAGAGGGACAAAATAGCAAAAAAGTAGAAGCCCAACAACAACAATGAATAAACAAAGAAAAAAAATGCCCAAAACATCCCAACCAACCAACCAACCAATCCCAGCATTCAAGATTATCTAAAGGGAAGAGAAATGATGATTCTGTTGATGTCAGGGGCTAGTTTGTGGACTACAGAACCTTTCCTGCTTCAGAATTTTCAGATCAATTCTGTCTGTGCAGGAATAGTTTTTCCTTGCTTTTTTTTTTCAAGCTGGGGTTCTTTGTGTCTAAACACTTGTGAAGGACCACTCAATCTCTTTAAGAAAGATCTGCTCCTTCCTTACCTGTTGCCCAGCAACCAGGATCTAAATCCAACTTCTCCATCCCCTGCAAACTCCTGTGACGGCCCTGCAGGGAAACAGCCTTTTATGAGGGCAATTTTACCATTTCTCATCCTCAGCTTCAAGACCTGTCAAGTGTACAGGATTTGACTAAGATCTTCTTCCAGGAAACTAAGAAGGTACAGGTCTTCTTATTTAAAGTGCTGTTTTTCCACTGTGAAACAAAACAACTGGAAAGTGAAATAATCCAATTTTGACTGCTTTGATTTTTAATCTTGCCTGTACACAGATATAGTCTTCAACTTACTTGTTTCAGATTCTCTCATAACAATGCTAGAACTGAGAGTAATGTTAGCAATTTATAAACTTTAACATGAAAATTCCCAGAAATTTTATAATTGCTGTCAGTTCCTTTGAAGAGAGATGAATGATCTGCTCTATCAAAATAAGGGTTGCCACAGATTTATGAAGATTCTTAGCATAAGTTAAAAGTGCAACAAGTGACTCCTGCATACTGAATTTTTGTCTGAAACATGTGAGTCTATATCTAAAGCTGGGGTACTTAATAATCATCACATCAAGGAAGGGAGGGAAGGAGAGGGGAGGGAAAAGGAAAAAGAAAGGGAAAGGAAGGGAAAGGCAAGATCAAGCAAGGCAAGGCTGCAAATGCCTATTTGATCTTTCCTCCATGACATTTACAACTTTATATCATGGTGTTTCTTCCTTCTTACCCTGGGGTATTTCTTGTTCAAATATTTATTTTCCTTTACAATAGCATTGAAGCCCCTTACGATTTCTATGTACTGTACTTCTAGAGATCCAAGCAGCAATGAAGGTAAAGCACAAGCTGGATACTGGATTTTCTAATCTTAATTTCAAAGAAAAGGATTTTCCAAAAAAATTTCTTCAAACTCACTCTCAGTGGGAAGCTAGTGATAAATTATTTTATTGTTGTTTTGTTTTCTTTAAACAGTAGAGCTTTTCACATAAGTTTTGTTTGTCACATGAGTTCTGTAGGTAATATTGATGAAATAATCAGTGTTTCTTTTTCAATTTGTTTTTTATGTTTCTGGTACCATGAAATCAATATTTTGTATAAAATTGCATTATTCATGAATATTGTATGGGATCCTGAACTATTTATTTAGTAATTCTGTATCTGACTATGAAAAGTATGAGTTCATTTATAGACATGGTGAAATTAAATGTTATAGTTTAAAAAAAATTGAAAAGGTTTTAATTATTTCTAATGACATCAATATTTGTTTAGTTTACTTCCTGGGTTCAATTGGAATATTGTGCATATCAGATACATATTAAAAGTTACTAACAATAATAATATTCTTGAATAAAAAGCACAAAAATGTCTAACATTAGTTTCAGCAAATAATGAGTATAATCCTGAGTAATATGTACATTTACTTCACAATACTTGGAAGATTCAGCCTTATTCTCCTCCTTATTCCTTATAAAATAATATGAAGATTCAAAGCCTTATATTAATATGGTAGGTACCTCCAGTACAAAACTTAAAAATATAACCTCCTCACTGATCAAACTAGAAACAAGTCTAAAAACATCTGTTTTCAGTAGGGACACAACTAATAACTAAATCAGGAAGCCCAAAGGCTCTTACCTGCCTGCCTTAATAGTTTGTTTGGTTCTGCATTCCTAACAGTTTTCTCACACTGAAAATCATATTTCATGCTGCACTTCAGACCAAGCAAGCTTGTAGAACAGTTGCTGAAACCCTTTTGCTTTAATATAAGCATAACTGTTCTGTTCTTATTGCAGCTATATAAATCTACCTTCTGCTTAGCCACCTGTAGAAAATTGCACCTAAAGTGATGCAGAAAGTTTGCACTGAACCTTGAAGACATGTACTCTGACATCCAGCTGGAAATTCAAACTGTTCTAAGGTAAGAAAGTTTTTAAATTGTGTGTAGTTGAAGCCATTAAAGTGTTTGGTCCAGCAACTAGAGCAACAGAAAAACAGGGGTAAAAAGTGAAGGTAAAAACTGGGAGCATGTACTGTCTCTGTGACAGAGGAGACACAGTGGCAGACTCACTTATTTCTTCAAAACAGGATAAGAGGACATCAAAGTTCATTGGATTAAAAATTTTTATTTCTGTGACCAGTAATTTCTCTGAAATGGGCATATTATATTTTTTTATCTTCCAAGATCATATGATGAGTTATACTGCTTACGTACTTGCATCATATTATATATTTCATTCAGATATAGGTAAAGTTACTTCTGGAAAAGCAACTGCTAGGTTTTGACATCTGAGGATGCTTTGTTTTGGCCTGTATTCCCAGCCTCTTTAGACATTCAAGACTCAGGGTGTGAAAGGCAATACTTGGGTGATGAAAATTGCTGCTACTGGAAGACAGCCATTTCAGCTGGATATTTAGGGTTGTTTTGTAAGGCCAATTCAGACGGTCACGGTGAACAGGTGACATTTTGCTTTCAGCTGTCATCCTCAAATCAACAAACTGAATTTACTCTTGTGCTATCGTGATGCCTTTACAGAAAATAATTTCAGGCTTTTGAAGGTAAGGTGACTGAATAAACATGGTATGATGAAATTTAGGGCATTTACTAAATCTTGCCTCAAGGTGATTATAGAATAACCTAAAGTGTTACAGCATCAGCTATGTTGAGGACTTCTGGGGGCTGCTCATCACATTTTGAAAAGTCAGGATGATGTGTGAATCAAGAGGAATCAACATCGGTGTTTTAGAATGTGGGTTGTTCAAACTACCCAAATTCAATTTAAATAGGGTGTACTGTTCTGTTCTTGACAGCAAAGCTATTTTTGGTCATACTAATGAGGAAACTACTGATCAGGGTGGTTTGGTTCTTTTTCTCTAACTGAACTTTCTTGATGGTTTTTTACCAATTAATATATTTTTTCTTAAGTATTTTGTTAGTAAATGAACTAACAAAACTAATGAACTATCTTAATTTTGTCAGAACTGAACTTTTGTCCTGCCTTTTTTTCTTTGTTCTAAATAAGAAACTTTTTGTTCCTGCCATGGTACAGCATCTTTTGTATATTTTATTTCCTTCCATGACAATGAACTGTCTGGGACAACTCTTTCATTAGTGTTGGCTACATACATAGCTCAAACAGAAAGGTTGCCGGGTAACCTTTTTAGGTAAAGATCAGATGGCAAAATTAGCAGAATAAAAAGTGTCTCCAAAGAGCTAAAACTTTGAAAAAGTAGTTAAAGGTCACTTATTAATTGTTGGTTAAACTGGATCAAGAGCACTCTGGTCTGCACTAGGCTGTTTCCAGCAGGCAGCCAAGGGAAGTAAACCTTTCCTCCTACTCAGCATGGATGCCACAGATGGAGTGCTGAGTTCAGATCTGGGTCTCCAGTACAAGCAAGCAAGTTAACAAGCAGAGAAAAGAAATAAGCAAGCAAGCAAGGAAAAATACCTCAAAAGGGAGAGATTACAAATTGCTTTGAAAGTTAAAAATTGAAGACAATAAACTATTGTGACTATGGTAGAAGCTTTCTAGCAGCTGATGCATTGATGTGTCATTCAGAAAAACATTCCAAAAACAGCGCTCTAATAGAAAAGCTATCCTGTAGACTTTAATTTACTCATTCATTCAAAAAGAAACCAAAACAGAAAAAAACCCCAAGTTACTTCTCTTCCCAAAATCAAAACAGTGAAAATCCTAAATTGTTCCCAAAGAGATGTGAATATTTCATTTAAAGCCTACATAATTTTGACTAGCAATTCAAAATAATTAAACTCTAAGTAATAAATATGAAATCACAAAACAGTATAATAAAAGTGAAATATATAAGCTATTAGACTATTTTAGCTGTTAAAATTTGAGCCATTTTATTTTGGCTGAAACTCTAGGCCTTGCAACATTTTTTTCTTTCAAATAGCTCCACTCAATTTTTGCAGGGGATTAATATCCCAATAAAAAGCACTCGAATTCAAAGCCATTCTAAGGTAATTCAAATCAGTCTAAAAGCATGTTTCAGTGTTGTGTTATTTTTATAGAGAACAATGGGATAGATTGAAAGATTGCAATTCAGCTATTTTTAATTGGCTGGAAAAGTGTAGAAACAAAGCCCAGAAATAATTTTATTTGACATGACTCCATTGGAGCCTTTCCTGAAAATTGTCACAGATGAATTTGTGGTAAGATAGATGTCAGAACATAACAATACTACCCAGCAATGTATCATGTCCTTATTTAATGAAGATCATCGTATTTTTCTGTCCAGACCTGTTTAAAACCCCACTGTAGAACCAGGTCCAAGCTCTGTCCAAGATGTCTTCAAGTCCTATGGTTTCACATGGAATTCTATATTCTATATGTTATTTATCAAAGTCAGGGATTCAATACTTATTCTAGAAAAGGTAGAATTAATCCAAAGATTAAACACTTTGAAAATTTTAATCTTAAGAGTAGAGTCATAGTCAGGCTTGGGTTGGAAGGGACCTTAAAGGTCATCAAGGTCCAAACCCCTGCCATTGACAAGGACAGCTTCCACTAGACCAGGTTTCTTAAAGCCCTTTCCAACCTGGCCTTGAACAATCCCTGGGATAGAGCAGTCACAGCTTCTCTGGGCAATCTGTTCAAGTGCCTCACCACCCTCTAATAACAATAAGTAAGGAAAGTCTCACAAAAAAGTTTTGAGCTATGTACATACTATAAATTTTTTAAACTTTCAATATTATCTGCATCTAAAGTCTGTAAAACATAAATTACTTTTCACTCAGATCACTGTGTTTCATAATTTTGTGAGTATACACACATACCTTGTTCAACTAAAATTTATAACCACATTTATTTTTATTAATACAATAACATTTTGAAAGAACATTAGCAAATGTCAATGTCAAATTTAAATGCTCTATTTTGTGAGGGGTTTTGTGTGCTGTAATTCTTTGAGTGAAAATATAAGTTTCTATGCACTATACTTAATTTAAGCCTTCTAGCATCTACCTAATACTCCCTGTAGTTCTTTGGAAATACAAAATTAAATGTTGTAAGTGGGAACAGCTAACACTCATCTTGGAAAATGGAAACCGATTTTTTTGCATACATACATTTACAAAGCATAAATTATATCCCAGAGGCAAGAATTGCTACAATACTGTCTAAGCCACATTAGAGGCTTCAATGTTGACATTTAATTCTGACTTCATATCCAGACTTCATATTCTGTACTCATGATGATACAGCTCTCTCTTGGAAAATCAGACAAAGAAACTCTTTCAAATTCTCCTATGTCAAAAGTAAAGAAACATAATCTTTACTGCAATTTGACAGCAGCTAGTCATAAATGGCTGTAATGTTTGAGAAACTTTCTCTTTCAACTCCTGCATATGTGAAAAGAGAAAGTTAAAATAAAAAAGATTGACAGTAAATTCCACTTAAGTATTATTATTTTCTTCTGAAAAAGCACACAAAAACTTACATGCTTTTAGAGAACAAACCAAAACAATGAGGTCCCCTTTTGATTACATCTGGAGGTCATTTCAGCCAACTTCCCTGCTCAAGCAAGGTAACAGGGAGCCAATTGCTCAGGACCATGTCTAGTGGCTTTTGAAAATCTCTTAGAAGGAAGATTCCACAGCCTCTCTGCATAACCTGTGTCAGTATGCTTGATCATCCAAAGTGAAAAAGTGTTTTCTGATATTCAGAGGGACCTCCTGAGTGTCAGTTTGTGCACACTGTCTCTGGTCTTGCCACTGGACACCACTGAAAAAAGCCTGGATCTGTACTTTTGGGAATTTGCACACTTATATCAAGCAATTGTGATAAATTTAAGCTTGTCAGTATACTTTTGATTTTAATTTTTTTTTTTCAAAAATAAAGAGAAGAAAAAAACCACAAACACTCTTCTACATGGAAGAAATACATGCATTCTACTATTACATATGTGAAGACATTAAAAATAAGCTGAGTATTTTGAATTATTGATTGCATATTATTGCTTATTTTAATTATTTTGAATTATTAGCTAAAACAGTATTGTGATTATACTAGATTTATACATTAAGTAATTTATTCATTTCTCTTCACTTATAGAAATCTTAGAAAATGTTAAATTGTCTGCATGTACAAGTAACATGAACGTTTACATGAACAAATCATTTCACAAATATTTTTAACATTAAATGTTTAATTTATTTGATTTCTTCAATAAAGTTTCTTTACTTAAAATGTTGCTTATATTAATGTTTTTTCTATATTATAAATTTTCTTCAGCATTATTAGAATAGAACAGAATGGAACAAAACAGAACAGTATAGTTTAAGTTGGAAGGGGTCTACAATGGTACTCTAGTGTAACTTCCTGAACACTTCAGGAATGACCAAAAGGTAAAGCATATTATTAAGGGCATTATCCAAATTCCTCATAAACACTGACAAGATTAGGGCATCATCCATCTCTCTAGGAAGCTTGTTCCAGAGTTTTACTGCTCTGTCAGCAAAGAAATGATTCCCATTGTCTGGTCTGAACATCCCCTGGTGCAGCTTTGAACCATTCTTTACACACATCCTTTCCCTGGATCCCAGGAAGAAGAGATCACCAACCCATCTCCACTTCTCAGGAAGCTGTATGTAGAGGAATAGAACATAAGCAAATAAAGGTAGTATAGAAAGTAATCTTACCCCCTTAAGAGTTGCAGCTGAGCCAATTATTAAGGATTAGGAGCAGGCCTGATTGTAACAGGCCACCCCTGCAGCCAATAAGAAGAGTGTTATAAAAGAGTGGATTGATTGATTGATTGGGGAATTGGAGTCAGTTGGCTACTGCAAGGGCAAGGAAGAGATAGTGCCTAGAGGAGCTGCCTACAAGGAGGTATGAAACTCTAGCTATGTGGAACCCTTGCAATGTAAGGACAACAGGACTCTTGCACTATAATGGCAACAGCTGTAGACAGCAATAAAATCACTTCTTAGTCTCCTTCTGTCTGAATTAGACAAATAGTATTTTTTAAAGTGTGGTTGGGAAATGTACACCTGTAGTATCAAATTGTTACTAGCTACAATTTGGTCTTCACTATTCTAAGATGAGGGAAAACATGGTATTAAGCATGAACATTAAAAAACCCACACTTTTGTTTCAAATGTGGTACTGATCTTGAAGCTTTTAATCAACTGTTGGGCTGCTAATAAAGTGTTAGGCACACGTCCTAATGACCTGTGTATGTTTCTCTGTCTGAGCTGGGTGGTAAGGGAGAATGTGTTTTACATGCTGCTCTCTGCAGGAGTTAGAAGAGTGAAGAGACATGGGGAGCAGTGTGATGGATGACATGCAGTAGGGATCCCCAGGCTCTTCTGTCTTTGCTGCCTGGTGGTTCACATACTACAGAGAAGCTGCACTTGGCTTGGAAGGAAGCCAGTGGCTGTCACTGTCACACTGACTGCAGGCACTGCACCTAGGCCTAGCACATTTGTCATCCTTCTAAAGTGTAGTGAACACTTCTTGTGTGGGATTAACTCATAGAACAGGTTTCAGATATTTTTAGAAGTTTTAGTGCTTAATCTGATGTGCACTGGACACATTGGTCCTAAGCACCTAGTGTCCCGAATATAGAAACAAAGAATAAATAAGAAGTAACAACTGGTTAACTAGTTGTATCTGATGAATGTATGGACAACATAAATATGGAAAAAAGGATATGCAAGATGATGTTACTCTTACTGTTTGGTTAAAGCCTTTTAAGTTTGCCTCTTTTAAAGAAGGTTATGTATTTTATATGCATTTGTTTGTCTTTGAAAAGAGTTCACTGGGAGAACTACACTCACATTGTGGTATTCCCAAAATCAGTGAAGGCTCTTCCCTTTTACATCATACACAGCTAAGTCAGGTGCTAGATAAAAAAGGGAAAATACTGTAGTACATCTTTAAAAAGGGTGCAAAAGAGGACCCTGAAGACTATTGACCTCTCAGCCTCACCTCTGTGCCTGGGAAGACCATGGAACAGATCCTCTTATAAGCTGTGCATGCCTTCACCAGGGGCAAGTCCTATCAGACCAAACCAATGGCCTTTCATGATGGAGTGATCGCAGCAGTGGATGAGGGAAGGGATACTGATGTTGTTTATCTAGACTTCGTAAAGCCTTTGACAGAGTCCTTCACAACATCCTTCTCTAAACTGGAGAGAGAAATTTGGAGATTAGGCTGGTAGAGAAGAAAAAGGAAAGGAGAAAGAAAGAAGCACATCATCAGACTGCTGTAAAGTGCTTATAATCTTTGCTGGTAATAAGGCAGCCAGAGACAAAAGGGGATACACCATAACCAAGGAAAGTCATCTTCATTCTTCCCTGTCCTTCCTCAGGAGTTCTGCTCACCATGGAAAGATATTGTTCACTCAGATGTAAAAAAACAATTTCTCTGCAGTGTCTAAACAAAGCCTAGGATTTAACACAATCACTTAGTAATCTGGATATGTAATACAGTATTTCGAACTCACAAACATAGTTCTTATACTTTTACATTAGTTTTATGTTTTCATGAAGCACAAATGTAAATGGGTTTTATAGGTGAAAGTCTGCAATGAAAGATTGTGACAATCAAGTTCTTTGCTTTCAAATTCAGCTAAAATTATTTTTTATTTTTCATATATCTGGATAACTAAACACAAAAAATCTGGCAGTATTAAAGATAAATGTCTCTCAAATAGCAGAAACACTAGGAGAATTTATTTTATAATTTTGCTGATATATTAGCATGAAACATAAAGTTACTAAAACCTTGCTGAAGTCAAATGTGGAGCTTAAATGAGTTTTTAAATAGAATTGAATAAAATGTGAACATGCTATGTGTGGAATTGAAATTGCAAGCAAGAACGGAGAACAATTTTGTAAAGAATTTTCCCTGACAAAAAAATAATTAATTACTTTTTAATGGTATTATGACTAAGCATAAATTTTACATTTTTAAGGAAGATGCATAAAATGAAATTGGGTTGTATAGAATATTGAAAGCCCAGGAAAAAACTGAGGACATACCAAATTACTAAGTCAGATGTACCTCACAAGGCAAGTAAAATAAATGATTCCTTTGCAGTTATAAATATCTATAAATTTGTATTTAATCTGTATCTAAAAAGAAGCACAAGGGCACAGCTCATGAGAAAGAAATTATGGATCCTAGACCTAACAAGTACATGCATAATTATATGAATAGATACACTAAAGTATTTGAGTGTTTGAGAAACACCAAAGAAATGACAAAGAAATAGGTATATTAACTGATCCTCTTTCAGATCTGGGAATATTTCCCAGTTTCTGAAGCCTTCTTCTGGCCATAGAATGCATAGAAATCACTAGTCAGGACATTGTTTATGCCATGAACCTAAGAAAGGCAGAAGTACAGAACGAGGTTTTAGCAAAGAAGTCTTTTTGCAGTAACATTAAATTAAAAATAATGATATTGTGAAAGTTATAAATACATGTGTATATGTATATATATGTATAATTCTGATTGCATCTGTGTTTATATTTGCATGTTTTGATGCAGGAGTGGTTGGTTTGAGAAACTGTCAGAAGCTTCCCCCAAGTCTGATAGAACCAATGCCTGTTGGCTCCAAGGCGCATCCTCAGCTGGGCAATGCCAATGCCATCAGAGACAGTGACAACATATGGGATAAAATATTTCAGGAGGGAAAAAGTTGCAGCACAAAAAAACATTTCAGAGAGTGGGAATATGTGAGTGGGAAGATGAAGAAAACCAGTTCTAGATAATTTGTAACTTTTTTTACTAAAACCATCCTGTGTCTGCAGTCTCCTCTTACTACACATCTGCACAGCAAATAATCAAAGTGAGTAAGAGTCTGCAGCAGTCTCCTGTACTCATTTGCAGGGCAGAATGGAAAAGCCCAGTTTATTTAATCATATAATCAGAAATAATAAAAAAAAGGGAAGTGAATTTACCTTGCACTGAAAAATTTATTTTAAAAAATCCCAATCTTGTAAGTCTCAAGTCTGCAACTCTAATGATGGTTTTGTTTTGGTTTATCTTGTTTTAAATCTTTTTATGTATATCTACTGTGCCTATATTCATATATTAAGTTTATGGGTTTGTACTTAAAGAGTTTTTAAGAGTTCAGTAGAATCTATTATTGAAAATATTGTATCAGTGTCAGACATGCACAAAGGAAGCAAGACAGCTGGGAAAGTGTAGCTGAAGTGTGTGAAAGGAAGGATAGATGCCACCCCCTCAGTTTTTGTATCAATTATACCTTGGAAGAAAGAACAAAACCAAAGATTAATAAACAGCACAGTTTGTCATGGTTTTCTAATATTATGGTTGCAAGAAAAACAAAGCCTGAAATTTCATTGTAATCCTGTTAGTTTTATATGGTTTGTAAGCTGTGCTTTATCTAAAGGAACATATATATGTTTAAGAGTTCTTTCTACATAAAATGGTGCACTGTATCTTAAGTTAGAAGATGCTTAGGGAAAATGAGCATATAATGCAGAATTAATAATGAACAAAAATATTTTTTTTTAAAGAAAGCAAAGGAATCTCAAGCAAAGAGAAAAATTTACAGTACTTGAGCAACTAACACTGATAGCATTCAATAAAGGATGAAATAGCTAGGGCTAAGAAACACTTGGTGAGTAATTATGCTCCTTTTTTACACAAAGTAGAGTTGGGAATAACCAGTCTAGAAAGTATCTAGTAACACATTATTGTAGGAAGTGTGGCTCCCTGATAATATTTGCTGTATTCAATGCAGTTTTTCAAAACTGAAATCTTCAAGCCCACTCATGTTCTTTAGGTGTACATTTGAACTGTTTGGAATATTGTGCTTTAACAGAAAAAATGTTTTGATAACTGCAGTTATCCATTATATGCTGATATTATACATCAGTCCCTAATATAAAAAGTCATTATGAAGAATTATATTTCAGTGAGTTTTTTGCTCCTAATTATAAAAATAGTGGAAAATGAAGTTAAGGTAGAGTTGCCAGTTAAAGATCCCCTGCTAGACTGGAAGTGATTGGGAGAAAGTGGGGAATGGATGAGAGAAAAAGAGCAGAAATAGTAGTTGCTCAGGAATAGTCTCCTGTATGATATCTTACTAAGGAATTATTCAATGCAGTAAACCATGGGGGAATCTAAAAAGAGTAAAGATGTTGTGACTGGAATACGATTCTTCCTAGACAATGTATGTGCACTCAACAAAAAATATTGCACTACTAAACATGAAGCCTTGAGCTAGCAGAGTTTGATGATAGCCTTTGATAAATCAGTTGATGTAAATAGGTGTAGTACTTTAAAAATATAAGTCTTATCTCCTAAAATCTGTGGTCAATTTTTTGTCTTTTTCTTTTACTGTGTCTCAGAAACTGAGAACAGGAAAAAAGGAAGAACATTGTTCAGGATTAACAGAGTAATTTGAGCACACGATAAAAGCTGTCAAACACAGTACTGAAACTACTGTAGTAAAAAGTTTATGAAGTTGTGTGTTTGAATTGCTTGCATTATATATTCCAATCTGTCCATTACTGAACTATGGAGAATAAAAATAAAAATATTTTTACTTTTCTTGAAAAAGAGAAACATATGATACCATTATTGAAGACTATTTACAGTGGTCTGCTTTCATGCGTCTCATCCTAATTTTTTAATTGTTGAAATATACAAACTAAAAGTTCTGTAATGTGTGCTGTTGATGATGACGATGCATTGTAAGGTTTCTAATTCTGAAAGTGAATGAAGAATTTTATAGAAAGGAAATTATAGTTAATCATGTTTTTCAAATGTGAAACTTAAATAAGTAATTTCTAAATACAAGAGAAAATTTCATATCCTTTTGAGGTGAATGTCACAATTCTGACATCAACAAGGCAAGCATTCCCTTCAAGGACCTATCACTCCAAGCTAAGTGTGAGCCCATATTTTGTAAGCTTTTTTATCTTTAAAATCTCAGATTTTAACCACTTTTACAGATGAACTTGATGACTTGTCTTACTTAAAAAGTAAAAATATCAAACCAACACCACCAGTACCAGCCAAAATTTAACTTTGAAAATAAGACCCTGTCTATACAGAAACTATGATAATGATATAAGATAATTAAGCTACATATGATCTTTAGGTAGGCAGTCTCATTTAGTTTGAAAATAAACTTAATATGATTTAGCTATTTTGAAAATGCATTAAGCTAAATTGTATTAAGGCTGCATAATAAAAAAATCTATAAAAGGGTTAAGTCAGTTGAATTAATTAATTTTCAGGGTTTGTTATAATTAACATAATGATTTGCTGTTATTAGGAAAGGCATGGCTGTCACTGTACCTCTGAAAACTCATCACAGAGGTACCACTAATTTGCATCCAGTTTCTTCCACCAATGATTATTAATCCTTTGGTGTGGGAACAATAACTTTTTTATTTTCTCCCAAGATGCATGTGAAAGCCCCATTACACATTTATACAGTGCCATATGGCATATTCAATCAAAATTTTCTTACACACCCTTATGAGATCTCTAATGGATAGTCCACAAACAGAAGCCCAAAAGCAAAGTGTCACACAGTGTAGCAGAAGAAAGCAGCATTGTATTTGCCTTTGAAATCTTTCATGGTAGAAAACAGTTAATTGCGTTATCTTAAGGAATAAACAGCTCTGTTCATCAGAAATTGAATCATGGATCTTTAATAAAGAGATTTTTAATCATTATTATTTTTTAATAGTGGATACAACTCAATTTGAATCATTACTCCAAACATTCTTTAGACATTGACTTTCCTTGCATCTGTATTAGTTTGCTGGGCTGCTAAGCATTATATTGGTAGTGTTTAAAGTGATTTTTATATGCACTGTTGATGGGGGAATGGATAGAAACCCATGGGAACCTCAGCTCTCTCATTACCTGCTACCAAGTTTTTCACTTGTACCAGCTGCATGATGCATTTCACAGTAGCTTTAGGATTGTCTAGTTGTCTGGCCATACTAGTCTAGCAGAGCTTTGTCTGTATTGATTACCTGCATTCTTTATTTTAAATTGTTATAACTTCTTCAAAGGTTTTAGTTCATAGCTTCATCCAGTATATGCTAATTCTTCCATTCCCTAAAACCTCTTTCTTAAACTTGAAGTGTATTACTTGTCTTTATCAGACACCTACTTACAGAAGTATTTTATCTTTCATAGAAAGGAGTGCTGCTGTTTTTCTCCTTTGGAGGCCTCATTTGGAGCTAGATAACATTTTGTTTTATTGTCAATAATATATGAAAAAAGAACTGCACACCTTCAACAGAGTCTGAAGGAGTTTGTTAGGATTTGAAAACTGCCAAAAATGACAGCAAGACAATAGAAAAAAAAGTGATTTTCTTTAAAAAATAGGAGAAATAAGTGGGCTTTCTGAGAAATAGAAATGACATTGCAAAGCAGGAGATTTTATTTCATTTCTGAACTTATCACAAACTGATGAGATTTGTTTTCTTCCTACAGATTGAAAAGAAAATATACAAGATTGTTTGTCTACCTAAGGATGTCACTAAACTATGCTTTCAAATTCTGTAAGATAACAATCTTTGCAATTATGTTTTGTTATTTCTGTTCAACAATTTTTTCCCTTCATTCAGATATACAAAATGATCTTTACATCAGTGATGATTGAACAGGACATTTCATGCCTTGTACATATTTTATAAATGAAAAAACTCATGTTTTGAAATCAGAATACATAAAGTACAAACTGCAGTACTTTCTTAGCTTTCTATTTTGATTATATTTCTGATTTCACAAATTTTACATTTCTGTTAAATATTTCACTCCTGAATAATCAGAGTATTATAGAAGATTTACTTGGTAATGTTATAGGTAGTCAGCAGGATTTTTTTTAAATTATGACTTTACAGGTCTTCCTTCTCATCAGTACTATCCTGAATTTTTTTCAGTCATTGCTGCTCAGGCTCACAGTGCCAATTAGTCAGCTTCTATGATTGGTTGTATCTACTAATACTGAAAGACCTATGTTCTTCTTTTGGCAAATGATTCTTGATACAAGGGTAATTATCCTGTATCCTGTTTAATTTTCCAAGTTTAATATTGTTTCTATTTTAATATATGCTTGCTTTACTTTGTCTGTGTGTATATATATATATGTAATAATTTCGGAGGATTTTTCTCTTACACTTCTTTGCAAGTTTCTTACCATATTATCTTTTCAGCTTTCTAAGAAAACATCTGCTTCCACATAAAAGTGACACTAAACTGCTAAGCTTCATGAACACTTGTTTACTTCTAAACAAAAAGCCACAAAGCAACAAACAGCAGCTCCCAGAAAGAGGTACCAAAAGCTTTTAAGAGTTGGAATGTATTGCAGTTCTGATTTTGCCACAGATTTTGAACTCACTTCACAAAAAAAAAACCCCCCAAATTTTTCAATACATAGAATTTCTAAATATGTATATAATATGTATATAAGATATAATAAATCAGTATATATTTACATATAATTGCTTTTATTATACACAATTATTATATATTAATACGTATCATTTCAAAATAAACACATAACTTTTGTTTGCTTTTGCCAAGAATATGGTAGCACTGTAATCTTTGCTAATATTAACATGCACTAAAATTTATATAATGAAGGTACAGAATAGAACATAAATAATCAATCTTTAGTTTCAATTAGAGTCAAAGCTTTTGTGTAGTAACTGACAGAGTAAAATATATCCAGAGGTTTCTAAAGCGTCATTTATCTCCATTAAAGAAAAACCTAGATTTTCACTTTGTGGAGCTGAACAATGAACTGGTGATGAAGTTATATCTGATGATTTTCTTGGCAAGTCACTAAAGTCATTATTCTCCCACCTGCATCAGTATTAGCTATTTGTAAGGACTGATTAGCTGGGCAGACTGACTACTTGAATAATCATGATCTGAAGTGAAATTGCAACTTCCTTTGATTTTGACAAAAAAAAGACAATTGTTAAGAAAAATTAAGGCCACAGATAATTTGCAATTAAGATTACAGATAATTTGCAAATTTTGGGTTATATAGAGTTGATTCTATAGTTAAAAATGTTGAACATTTAATTTCAGTACAAATTAAAGTGCTTAGGTTTAACTTTAATACCTAATTAATTTTTGAATTTGCAAACATTGCTAATTCTGGAAGTACTGAATTTTCAGAGACTCCTTTGGTGATTCTTTCAAGACTTCCTAACCTAGGAAGGGATTTATCTAAGAAAATGTAAATATCTGCATATAAGTGTTAATATGCAGCTACAGGTCTTAATTAATCTCATCCAGGAGTTTGCCTCTGAAATTAGGCAGATTAATCATTCTGTAGGAGTGTCTCACTATGACTATGGTAACAATTTCAGATGTGCATATCTGTGGGCTGAATGTAATTGTTCATACAAAAGCACCTAATAACTTTTGAGATTAATCATCACATCCCTCCTGAGAGAAGATTTCTGTAGAATCTATGCCAAATCTATTAGCCCTGTGTGGCTGTCTTGGAGCATTAACAAGTATCTGGAATGGCTCTGTGCAATGTGTATTTCATTGATGTTCCATATGAAAATTCCCAATTTAGGTTTCCAATCATGAGCTGGGTCTCAGCCTCCTAGTTACTGATTTTATCAATACAAAGAATGGATTTTAGAGATCAAATAGAAATGTCTACTTCTGATTCAGGGTGAACTAAAAATTTAGCTAAACTTTCTCACATAAAGGTGCTTACACACAGAGAACCTTTTTTTTAATAACTTTTATGCTGAATTATGTCCTCTGGACTAGATAGAATTCCTAAACATAAATATTTAGTGCCTTTTTTCAAACTTTGGTTCCAGCTGGCAGCTTAGAAGAATATAAATCTCTTGCAGGTCCTGCATCTTTTTTGTTGGACCTGTACCTAATGTCAGATGCATATTGCATGTCAGATGAGACTGGATAGATAGGATTAGGCATCTGAATATGAATGACCTAGGTATTATAATGTCGGGTATTAAACATCTGGGCTTACACAGAATTTAATGGGAAGAGGAGGTTATTTCACTGAAATATGGAGAATCATACATGATTCTTGATCCCATAACACCTATCTGGGAAGATTTAGTGCTTCCCATTTAGCAATCATATGTTCTCCAAAGATAATCATTGGGATGTTCTGTTGCTCCAAATATATGAACAATGTCAGGTTATTCAGTATCCAGAAATATCTCTCCATTCTCTGAAGTTTCCAAGAATTCTGAATAAGCTAGTAATGGAGTAACAGGGAAAAAAAAGAAAATTTTTGTCTGTGACAGAACTTTTTAAAGAATTTGGAGTTGGGGTTTAGACCTGCCTTTAAGTAAAGGAATCAGAGTGCACAGGCTCAGCTCAGACAAATTGTAAGACATGCAACTAAAACACTTACATATAATGATCCAGTTTTGTATTCTTTCTGGTGAAGCTGAAACACTGTACATAGGGAAATGAAAATAATTTTCTGTAGTTCAATGATGAACCACTTTGCTGACAGGGAAGAGGGACAATCCTAGATCGTGTTCGATAGTAATGTTACTGTTGATGTACTTCTATATTGTGGGGTTATTTCCCCTCTCAGTTTTTTTCCTAGTTCTGAGATAATGGAAGAGCCAGTTAAGATGCATTCCTCTTATAACTTCTAATATTTGGTTTAGACAGGCATCAATTCAGTGATATTTAACAGAAAAGTCATTTGAAGTTCTTCCTGAACCAAACATTTGAGGGTCAGAGAATGAATTTCATGACCATTGACTACCAGAAATAAATAATGCTCTATACTCTGCTGAATTTAAATGCTTACAGAATATTAATGAGAAATGTTGAAATAGAAATTCATGTGCTGCCTTTTTTGTTTGGTTAGATTTTTTGGGTTGTTTTTTTTTTATAGGAGATGCTTATCCCTAAAATCAGTTTTGGCATGTAGGCTAAATAGTCTGAAATAGATTTTATACTTACAGACTAAAGTTGAAGTTATATGGATTAAGTAGGCTTTATTATTCTAGGTTAATGTTCCTTCATTTCCCTTTAATTAATTGAATTTGAGGCAGCCCTGCATTTTTTTACTATCAGTTTCATTACCAATGATGACTCTGTGTTTATACATGAATTCAAATATACCACTGATTTTTCTGATGCGATATCCATGACGGAGCAAAACTTATGAAACTAAGATACAGTGCTCAATGAAGTATCCATGTTCTTTTGTTTACACTTACGAATCAAATTTTATCTCTGGCTAAAAGAAATTTTAACTGGGTATTTCACTGTAAACAAAAACATGGATATTTCAATTTAAACTGCTTATTAGTTTAAATTGTTGCCTATCAGATTAGATCTGGAATATATAGCATTATTTAGCACTTGTTATATATTTTCTAATAAATAAAGCTAAAAGTCTTGGACACATTCATCACTGACTTATTGAGAACTCAAGATTTTATGCCAACATATTTGAATCTTATAATTAAAAATGTTGCTTGTGTTTTGGCTCTTTCTTCAGAGAAATTTCTGAAAAACTATATTTTAGTTTTTCATATAATGATCTCCAAAATTCTTTCATGATATGCTGTTCTGGTTAGAGATATTTTTCCAAATAATTTTTCTTAATTAGCAATCTGTTTTCTTATTTCATAATTTCTCTCTTATAAAGAGATATGTGCTTATCTCATAATTTCCTTTTTAGTAGTTATTTTATACAACAAATTTTCATGGTATATGTTGAAGAAAATAATTGGCATTTACATTGCAAGTACATCTATAACCAGTTTCAGGAATCTACTGCATTGACTAGAAGAAGAGATAGGTTACTATGAGAGAAAAGCCTGCAAAAACTCCTTCCTTTATTTTTTTTAAAGATAGGCAGAAAATAATTCATATTAGTGTAGAGCTCAGACTTTTATTTGATTATTTTCAGCATTAATTTGATAATTTCATGGCTTGAATTTATTTTTTTTATGATTCACTCTTGAATATGAACTAATTTTGACTTCAGTACTATTGTATCTTCAATTAACTCAATACAGTAATAGTAAAGCACAACACCCAGATGTTTCCTCTGGTGTGATTTGCTATCAAATCTTTTTTAATAAAATCGATAAGCAAACCTGCACTCTGAGTTCTAGTGAAAGCTCAGAGGTAAATAAGACATCCTAAACTTATTTGTTTAGACTTACTGATTTATATCTCAACATTAGATATACAAGAAGATTTCATATTGCAGTGATCATACAACACTGTATACTTGCGGATCCTATGAGGACTGCTAGGAAGAGGCAGGATCCACCTGGCCAAGAGGAACAAAGCAATTTTGCCAACAGGCCCACTAACACACACAGAGGACAGCTTTCATGTAGGAAGGATACATGCAGGACATGACAATCCATACAGTAGGGAGGACGTGGTGGACAGTATTGGCAAACATAGGGTCACAGGGTAATGTGGAGAAGAGTAACTTTGTGTTGAGCAAAATAAGGCTGAAAGGAGCCAACTGAGTGTATCTGCATAAATAAGGTAGTGATGAGAGGGCAGCATGATGGCAGAGGCTCTCACACATGTTCTGGGACCTCACCACTGTTCTCTGAAATACCTGTGTCCTTCTTGGGACTTTATCTGGTCAGAGTGACTTCGAGACACATTAGAAAGTCTCTTTTCTTAGCCTGGTGCTCAAAGGAGTCAGAGCTCTTCAGTTCTTGGTCTTAAAGTTGTTTATTTTATCTTATCCATAAAATTTTTTTCTTTGTCCAGCTGAGGTCCACTCAGCAAGACACTCAGAGGCAGTGTTATCTTTTTATACTAAAAACTATGTGTACCAATATTTACAATTACTTTCCAATACTTATCACTTATGTTAGACAGTAAGCTTCTACTCTAAACCAATCTAAAAGTGCCAACATCACAGCAGAAGATGGAGGCCAAGAAGAAGAAGGAGAAAGGCTGGACACACACAATTTCTTCTATCTTGCCCCTGAGCCCCCATTCTAAAACCCTCAAAAAGTTTATTTTTCACCTTGTGATAAATTCACTGTCATTTTACTTAAAATTTTGTGGCTTGTAATTATTCATATAAGGTTGGTAATTGCTTTTTCTAAGGGCTAAATCAAAGGCAAAGGAGTCTTAGGCTCTGTGCCAAGGTCTCTGAGCCCCACCCCCAAGCAGGGTCTTGAGTCCTCCAGGGCAGCCAGAGGAATTTCCTGGGTTCTGACATGTCCTCACGCACATCATATAGGGAGCATGGAATTAATGGAATTAGCAACTAGATTTCTGGGAATAGTTGCAGTGCTATGACCTCACTGGGATTGCAGGGATGGACATAGAATCTTTACAAAGGACAGGCAGAAAGGCATCAGAGAAACAAGCCCTTTATTTGACAAAACCGTGAGAATGCATGAAACTTTACCAAGATATGGAATGATAAACCAGGCAAAAGTTTATAGTTTAACATTAATACACAGACTAATGTGGAATCTATTGTGATGGGACTCTGCTAAAGACCACCTGCTCAGGAAAACATTGATAACTTCTTCCAATAACTGGAAGAAGTCTCATTTTCACAGCACTTGATCCTATCCAGCATTATAGTTTTGGAAACAGTCACATTCTGTGCAGATACACTTTGAGAACCTGTATTTCTTTCTAGTGGGTCCAGCAACAAGTTGGTCTCCTATATCAGCTGTAGGAGAAAAGACACAGAATAGCCCAGACAGATCACTACTATTTTAGACATTTCACCAGTATGATTATCAAGACTTCCTTTCCTGAAACATACCATTGTGCGCACTTTATTGTGCTTATATATTCTCTGTTCCTTCCCCTTGTTGTTAAAAATAACACTGTCCACTATTTCCTCTTCCCTTTTTCAGGTTTCTTCAAACTCTTTCATTATTTTCTATTCACCATTGGGATAAGAACGGAAGCCTTCATGTCTTTCTTGAATGATGTCCAAATTCTTTGCTGAAATTTTAGAGCTTTTTGCCTTTGTATTGAGTTCCTACCATCCCTCTTTTAGTTACAGTTCATCTTTTTGTTTGTCTATTCTGTTTTAATAACATTTGAATCTTTTTACATGTGCTCTACAGGGTTATGGACAAGAGAGTTCACTATATACAGGTTTTAATTTTGTCAAGATTTATTGTAAAGGTTTTGTTTGTTTTTAACAACAGTGATAGACCGTGAAAGCCAGCTTGTCTTAATTGATGAGAGACTTCCTGGTTGAATTATAGGTTGTTGGTTTGAAAGTGTGAAATGCATTCCTGTAAAGGCCACACTGACCTTTTGTCTTTCATTCAGTGAGGAATCAAAATGAAACATTTTAGTAAGCTGAGCTCAGTTGCTAAGGCACATACATTTGAGCAAGGAAATCTATTTCATAGCATTTCATAAAGCAACATTTAAACACAGCTAGCCAAATTTCTGCATGTTCTTTCTGCTGTGATTGAACAATGGCAATTTGTTCCTGGCTGTCTCTCCCTACAGGAAGACAATCATTTTTCTGTGTTGGCTTTTTTTGTTCTAGAGTCTAATATTTGCTTTAATTTATGTAACAGGTAATAGCAGTTTATTTGGCTTCATAAGCAACAAACTGTGAGATTCAGGGAACGAATTAATAATGACGTGGCAAACAGTTACTTTTTAAATTATATTACTGTAACAAATATTTGGAAAATGCAGTGTACTAACCTAACTGTTTATTTTGGAAAACACAGTTTTAAGGTGAACATTTATTTTAATCCATTTGAAAGATTTTGTGTCCCCTCCCAATTTCTTGTTCATCCCCTACCTACTCAGTAGAGGAGGCAGAATGGGAAAACTGCAGATGTTATTCAGCAATAACAAAAACACTATAGTTGTTATTGACCCTGCTTGACAGTATTGTATTAACACTGTGCCTTACAGGCTGCAATGAAGAAAATTGCCTCCATCTCAACCATACCTTGCACACCAACTCACTTTAAAATAGGTATGGAGGCTGAGACTTGGCTGTAAAAGCATAAGCGTGAAGTGAAACTTAAAATATCTGAGCTCATCATGAGTGACCTTCTATGTGCTGTTTAGAATATTGAGTGCATCTCTGAGGCTCTCAGCTAGTTCTATGAAGATAACTTTGATATCCTGTTCTATCTGAAATTTCACCAGATGCATGTTAGATAATTTGATCCCACTGTAGATGCCCATTTATTAGGTTGACCATGCGGTGCTTTTAGAACACTCCAGAAACACATTAGGCAGGTGAATCACACACCTCACTTCTTAGGCAACCCTCCACAACCTCACTTTATCGATCGACTGTAAGTGCTCTGCAGACCTAGTTACATGTAGGGGAGAGTTTTTGGTTATGAGAAGAATATACAATATAGCTGTGTTAATGAAGTGACCCTCAGTGTAACTAGAAATTTAATATTAGTAACTTAATCATGACGGCTTTTTTAAAAGTATTCCCTTTTAAAAATGTGGTCTCCTTCAGAAAATCAATGCATGCCTTTTTTAAATTCAGGAGGCATTTCAGAGGTTTTTGCTGTCATATAATCGGTTTCCTTCCAGAAATGATTCATCTTTCCTCCAAATGTTTATTTTTTTTGGGAAGAAGAATGTTAAACATTCTTATTGTATGTGGCTGAAATGAAGCTGTGTCATATGGTCAGTTGCTGTGTATGTAAAGTTCAGACAATATAATTTTAATTCTATTGTCTATTATTGTTATTACTCTGTGTCAGACTGTTATGAATACAAGACAAAAAGAAATTGGTTCACTATAGCTAAATAGCATGGAAAAAAGTCAACTGAACTTGTTTTGCTATGATTTCAAAATTTATAAAAAAAGTTTTTTCGTTAAGACAATACTGAGAGCATTTTATTTCAGGTTAGGAATTACATTTTTTTCCTTAAACACTGGTTTATACATAGTGAAAACACAAAGTAAAAACTGAAATGGTCATGTGGTGATCCTCAAGACCAGTTTGATTAAGAGTAATGGAGAAATTAATAAAAAATACAGGTATGAATCAGAGATTTTGAAATTTTTATATAATTAGGAATTTATATCAGGTTCTCTTGCTTTTAGTCCAACAAAACATAATGAAGACTACAGAAATAAGATCACAAGATATCTGGGTGTACAGAGTGTCTTAATGCAGCATGAACTTCTTTGCTTTCCAGTTCACAGACAATGAACAGTTTACAGATGGAGACATGAGCTGGTTCAGGCTAATTTTTGGATCCTGGACTTCGTGTACTAGATACATATGACTGAGAAATGAATCATAAGGCTACTCTAGGCTACTCTCAATACTACTCTAGCTGGTAAAAATACAAGGATATGGACTCAGACACAAATGTCACCAGCTGTTACATTCTAGCAGCCTCAGTAGAAATTAAGAAAATGGTGGCAAATCAGGCAGAAAAGAAAAAAATACATATATATAACAGAGAAGAAGTAGAAATTAGTGTGATTAAGTTTGCTGGATAGGATATTTTTAAGTCTGATTTACATTTCTAGGAGCATTTCAGGACTTTAGAAGTAGCATCTTACAAGCTGTGACATGAACAAATTTCTGCTTGTGAGAGTTATTTCCAAAACCCAATTCTTCTCTCAAATATGATAGTATTCTTCAGCAAGAACATCAGTGGAAGCAACAAGACTAGTCCATGACAAGGCTATTGCTGGCCTTTTTCATCATTATGGTTTTTTCCCAATATCATCTCCTAGGTACATTCTCTTGGCTCTTATCAGGGGCTCTTGTTCTTTGGAGCAAGAAAAGGAGTTGAGTTGTGGTACCCACACTGACACTTGCTCATTCCCCTGCCCACAGTGGGATGAAGGAGAAGATAAGAGGAGTAACAATGAGAAAACTCATGAGTTGAGATAAAGACAATTCAAGGAGTGAAAACAAAGGTGGGGGGGGAGGAGCAGGGGGAGGAGGAAGAAAGAAATTATGCAAATGCAATTAATCACAGCCTCCCACAAGCAGACTGATACCTAACCAGTCTCTGAGCAACAGCTAACTTGGAAGACAAACACTTTCCAGCCTGTTTTTGCTAATGATGTTATATGGCGTGGACTACCTGTCTGGAAGGGCACAGTGCAAGAAATGATGGTATGAAAGCATTGTCCCACATAATTAAATTAATATTAATAATATTAATATTAAATATTAATTTAATTATAACAAAACATTGGTGTATTATAACAACTTCAGTCACAAATCTAAAACATAATG
Source organism: Emberiza elegans (assembly GCA_024865655.1). Classification (NCBI taxonomy): domain Eukaryota; kingdom Metazoa; phylum Chordata; class Aves; order Passeriformes; family Fringillidae; genus Emberiza; species Emberiza elegans. The sequence goes on along the minus strand of JALJVW010003023.1, from coordinate 41,787,613 downwards.
TCATGCACATTGTTATGCAGGAAGTTAATTCCATCCAAGGCAGACCTAGGACAATTTGAAATCTGTACTCTTCTATTCTTGCAGAAATTTGAACCCAAGTATTTCTTTCATCAGTCATTCTTGGCATCTTTCCGTTGGTTGACTCAGAAAGATAATGTCTAATTTACCTTTTTTCAGTGTTAACTGGCCATGCTGATGTGAATTACAGGGCTAGACGAACATCAAGCATAAGTGCAATTCCAGACCAAAGAAACAGGAAACTGCTTTCTAGACTGTTGCATTTTTTTCTACTTAGCATATGTGCATAAATAGTCCTACAAAAACCTGTTTTCTAAAATGTTGTTTATTGACTGATTAATTTAAGTGCAAAGTTAACATAGGAAAAAAATTAATAAGGATTGGAATGCTTTTAATCCAAATTAGGCTACTAATCAGAATGAAATGGGAAATTCATGAAGCTGGAGACAGTATAACTCACTTGGCTATGGAAATAGGAATTCTACTCTCTGATCTAAAGACTGTTTATTTGTTTTTTACTACACTATTTTAAAAAATGAAAAATTATAAAAGGAAAGAACAAGATCAAGGAACTTCTGTGTTTTCAGGAGAATGCCAGAATCATTTGTCTATAGAGTCACTTTTTCTTTTATTTGATGGCTCTTGATCCATTAATTTTGCATAGATTTTTACCCATAGCTGAGAAACCAAAAGAAAGTTGAAATAGCTCTCCTCACACTGATATAATATTCATACAGAAATTAACAGAGCATCAGCCAGAGGGTAAACAGAATGACTGTACTAGAACTTCTCAAGTGCATATTTTGAAGCAAGTGAATTGAACTTTTACCTCCTTTATGATTGAACTATGAAATAAACTGAAAAATGCAGAAATGATTGGAATTAAGCTTTTTGAACACAACTAACTTATAATAGTCTACATTCTGTAGATTATCACATGTAGTTTTTCACTGATCCCTACTTTCATCTACTAGGAAATTTCATTCCACAATCAGCAGTTCTTCTAACTGAAGAGTATGTTTGTAACTATCATCTATGCTGGAGTTACATGGACTAAGGTATTTGCATAAAATCTTTTCTTTTGGGGTTGGAATGCAAGGTTTACTTGTTCAAGAATTGTATATTTATTCTTTTATCTAAAGCTGGATTTCTGGTGCTCTTTGATATTTTAGTGGTTATTCTCCTGAACTTCCAGCTGTCAATCTGGAAGTTTTTATGTCTTCCATTACATCATTTTTAGCCACTTGAAGTCATTTCAAATATACTGAATATTTTCATATATCCCTATAATCCCTATAAGGTACTTAAGGCAAAAAAAAATGAAGAACAGAAAGACAAGATAGGAAGCCATGCCACATTCCATTGTAAATTATGTGACAAAATCATTTCTTATATGCTGACTGTTATAATTTTCACACCTGCAGAGTTTAGTTAGCCAAATTCCAGTATGACACTGCCATGATTTATTGTTATTTGCATCTAAGTGTTTCTGTTTGCCAGAAATCATGTAGGAGGTCCTTGAACTGCAGCATGGGAAATGAGATGGGATGCCTGTGCACCCTGCTCTTATGGGGAGTTCCAGTTACCACCAAAAGAGGAGAATAGCCACTTAGGTGTTTCGTTTCATTAGGGACACTAAAAGTTAAATTAGCTTAATGCTTTACTAAAGGCTCTATGCTATTACTATAGCAGCAGAAGTATATCACATTTTAATACTTAGAAAGCATTCAACATGATTGCAGAAAATAAACAACAAATTACTCTCAATCTTTACATGAATATTCATGGCAGTGAAAACCAACCAGTCAGGGATGTACAAAATTCCACACTAACTCATTAAAACTAATATGAACATTCTTGGGGTCTGAGGGTGATTTTCTGTTTGCAATTTAAGTGAAGACCAAGAAAATTTATTGTATAAAAAACGTTAGAAACTTTCATATGGCATACCAAACAGGTTTTGAAGCATTTGTTTGTGCCACTAAAACATTCCACAGCCCAGTACAGCAAAATTTCCATATCTTCTCCACAAGCTTAATGGATAGAAATATGGCTGAAATTTCCCATCTGTATCATTCCATTTTTGCCCATTTAATGAAGCATTTTCTTAAATAACACACACGCTCCCTTTCCCCATAAATACTTACAGATTTTACTGGGGAGCATAATTTCTAGGAATGTCTTCCAGAGCTAGTAAAGACTGAACTTTGAGTTCTTTTCAGACAGAGAACCTTTTTTTTTTAAATGTTGTGAAAGATTTTTAATTTTTCAGATTGTTCAGCTTGATTGTTCACGACACAGAAGTATGAACCAACAAGGTCTGCCTTGGCCATCAACCTCTTAGGGGTTGCTCCAGAAGAAACCTTAAACTGTTAAGATATTTAAGTATCCCTCCTTTGCTCACTCCATCCAGAAATTGTTATAAGCCCTTAGAATATGACTTTTTTTTTTTCCTAAATATAGTCTACCTGCAAAATTTTAGGGGTTCAAAACTAAACTGGCCAAAACTTAGATGTTTAAATGCAAGAATGTTTTTAATATTCTACTGCCATATGAAATGCCTTAGAATATCCAAGACATAAGCATAGGTCTAGCCATCTAGAGATGGCATAGGGCAGAACGAATAGTCAAGGCACTTAGCAGCAGGAGTAACAAGTGAAGGCTAAGCAGGACATTCAGATTTATTTAAAATAGCATTAAATACCTACCCACATATTACTGAATCTAGCATCCATGCTTGAGAAAGCTATTCTAGAATCATGTCCTTTACCCACTCATTGATGTCCAATGTGGATTCATAGGGCAGCTGAAGTAATCCTGGACCTCTGCTACATATGAGAAACTTAGTAGGCTCTTCCAAACTTTATAAGCTTCATCTAACATGTTTTTTACATTTCTTCTCTTGTTTCCCTTAGTAGTTTCCACATACCATGATGAAATGAGCAGATCACTGCTATGACTGTAAAATTCTAAGCAGTTCTTTGGGAAAAAAAAAAAAAAAAAGACATAGAGGTTTTGTTCATCTTTATTAACTTGGAGGCAAGATGATATTTATGATGCAGGATTTCATTGACCATTAAGTCTGAGCTAAGGGTAGACCTTGTTGCAGGTGACTGTGTAAACTGTATCACACTATACTATAAGGCTTAGTCACAAACATAACTGGTTTGTTTTCTCCCCTTTTAAGGAAAGTTTTGCAGTACATGATGCCAAACGTTACATGTTAGAGTTACAAACCCTGTAAGTTTTTAAGTACACAAGTGTTATCAAAAAGGCTATGAGATGGAATGAAGTCTTAATATTTCCTTGATGCTGCAGATGATATTGTCTCTTTCCAAACATCTCTCCTTGGCAGGAAAGTACCTCACTCTACATATGTTATACAACTGATGCTATTCTGATTAAATATGTTTCTAGAGTTAATTTATCACCCAGAAGTTAAATACAGGATACATAGAATGATTGTGGAGATAGCTAAAAGATTTATAATTTTTGAATATATTGAAAAAGGAAATAGGAGTGATGATTAGTTCTCTCCAAATAAAAGGCTGAAAAATGGGGATACACTCAACTGGACATAGATGAACTGAATTTTTTTGGTTCATTTTGTATATGGATGCATGCTGTGTTTTTGCATTACTGTTTAGAGGATTCCATTTTTTCGTTTCAAAGCCTATTATTTGCGGGATGCTTGAAAATGTAGAATAAAATTTTCAATATATTTCTGTATACTGTTCTCCTCTTCCCAGTAAATGCCTGTACTCTTGCCAGAATGTTTTGTGTTTCAGGCTCTTTGGGGTCTCTTTTCTTTATTATGTATTATTAGAAGACACTGCATATATGAGATACTTTATTCAAAGCCAAAACTGCATAAAACAATTAAACAAGACTGCTAAATATATGTGATATTTGTCAGAGTCTAAAATATCTCAATGTTTCATTATCAAACACTTTTTTTTGTTAAATTTTTAAGTCGTGACTACTACAAAAAAAAACCAGTTAGAAATTAAGAGGTATTAAATGTAAACATTTATTTGAATTTATTAATTTTAGCTAGAAAATAGCTGTTGACTGTTGAAATGTCCAGTATTCAGTTAAAAATTTTTCATTTTGTCATACATTTAAAATAGTTTCTACAGGTATCTGTTTCATCTACAGACACAAGACCCAATATAACAGTATATACAAAATAAGCATACAATATTTAACAAACATCCCATATATTATAATCAATATAAACAATATCATAATAACTTGCATTTAATTTCTAAGAAATTTATTTAATATTTTCCCCACTTATCAGGAATTAATTCTAATGAATACTGTAAAGCAAATTGCAAGTAAAGGTTGAACAAACAACCAAATAAATATAAAAAGATATACAAAAATATTATGCAATTTTACTTCTCTTTTTCTGAAAATATTTAGACAACTTATTATACTGATGAGACTTCTGCTTTTCAAAATAAATAAGGAAATATAAACTTCCAGAAAAATCTCCTTAATTCTGAAATCTATAGAGGTTTGGCACTTACATGAAATTGTTTACAGCCACAGTGTCACTTGTTACGATGCCTTCATTTAGTAATGAATAAGCAAGGACATTGCACTAACAAAGGTAAACCAGTCCCTGGTGATCTGACAAAGTATTGAAAATAATATGTAACCAGCTGTTCACTCGTAAAACTCTTGTGTACTGCTATGAGAAACCTGCCCAGATGCATCAAATGGGACATTCTTGATGTCGCAAGAATGTCTTAGTTTTTTTCCCTCTGGTATGACCATCTCCCTCCCACTTTGCAAGCACTAAAACAGATGATATTGCTTTCTATAGCAATAAGTATCTCTGGAAAATCCTTGCCCTTTCAAAATATTGTCTCTTTCTTCACACAACTATAAAAATGAAGTGTTAGTGAATTCAACAATGCTTTGGAAATTATTTTGACTTTTTATGCCCACTGAACTGTCATGGTGTTTCTTGACAGATGCTGCTATTATTAAATGCAGGCAAAATAAATTTAGCCCAAAAAATCTTGGGAAGATTGGCAGAAGGGCTACAGGTGTCTATCAGAAAGCTTTCTGCCAAGAAGAGTGGGTTTTGTTTGATGATGACTGGAAAGATCACTTTAGAGAAGTGTTAACCTCTATTTCTCTCTGCAAAACTGCAGTTAGTGTATCCTAGAGTTTTGTATCATTATCTCTCAAGGGTAGTGGCCTTATGAGATGCACCTGCTGCAGTATCTGCAAGGCTTAGGAGCAAGCAAACAAAATAAATGCTTCAGGGGAATATCAGTGTAAAGCTGTTGAAATCAAGCAGGATAAAAGTGCTGTGGATTAAATGTACCCTGTGTACCCCAGGGAATTATGGTACATTGCACCTGGAGCAGAATATAGAAGCACTCACAGAGCGAAATTTTTGGCATCACTTTGAAATACAAATAAAAGCACTTACTGATCATTCGGTGAAAATGTAGGTAGTATTCCTCAGGAGCATTTAAGAGTTCTTGTTGAACCTTGCTGAAGTTAAGGTTGATAATACTTTGCTTGCAATTTGTGGAACATAATAATGTACTTGTAAATACCACTGGAATAGATATGACATGTCCACAAGTTTTATTCCTGATTCAGTTAAGTCTGAATCATTCATATGAAATTATTCCTTCCTTTCTGTGAGGTCTCATATGGTGTTGCAACAGCTTGAAAAAGTGTTTGCCTCATGACAAGTTATTGTCTTCACTCTTACCAGGAAGATATGTCTGGTCCAAGAATCTAAGTAACAGACCTTCCAAACTTAATGAGAATAGTTTCTCTAAAGAATGAGATATGAGAACATTTTCCATAAAACTTATCAGATCCCCAACCCATATGTAATTTTAGTCTGCATCACTGCCAGCAGGGCTTCTTTCATCCTCTGATCTCTGAATTGTAAAGCATGGACTCCGTCTGTAGAATCAGAAGTCAATACAAAATACGATACCATAAAGATAGCATTGTTGATTCTCTCAGGCTTGGAAAGCTTTGATAACACCTTTCTGTGCTATTCACATGAACCCAGAAACTCCAAATGTCTGTGAATGCCAAGCATTTCCTCCAAGTACCAAATGATGTAGATAGAAGACAATGGAGTAGCTCTCTAGGAAGGAAAATGTTGAAAGTGTCTGAGATGCTACGTAAAAGATGGGTAACAACTCTCTTAGACTGAGGGCAAGTGGTATGAACTTGTGTCTGTAAACACGATTTCTCTTACCCAAAAATGGATAAAACTTTCTAAGGCAGTTTGATGGTGTCCATATGATGTATTATTTTGGCTCTGGATCATTTTTGGCCTCCATGAGTGCTTCTACACTCCTCAAATATAATTCCTATCTTCAAATCACCTTCATTTTAAGGAAGCATAACTTAAGAAAGTGCACTAATGGGGAGTTTTCATGGTTTCACAGAATTGTTCAGAGCCATGTTAGGATACCTTCACTGGTAATGACTAACTACTGAGAAGTATTATTTCTTATTTAATTTTTTTTTTTTGGTATGTGTTTCTGGTTTTTTAGTTTTGGGGTTTTTGGGCTTTTTTGGGGGTTTGGTTTTGTTTGTTGTTTTTGGTTTTGGTTTTTTTTTTAGCTTTTTTGGCTACTAGAATAGACCATAAAGTAAGGCATAAAGACTATGGGAAAATGCCACATGCTGATATGCATCTGTGGATTCAGGACATGAAGGATGTTGAAGGGAGGCAATGCTAGTTACAAAATTTCCAAAACTGCTCAATGTGAAGCTAGTGAAATGTAGTACAGACTTATTCCTTTCATTATTTTTCAAAACAGACCACAAGGTAAATTTTCCCTCCAATTTATATTCTAAGGTTCCTATTTTAAGACACATTGAAACCATCTGTAAAGAATGTGCACTCGCACCAGGCCAAGGGCCTGATGCTTTGGCCCAGCTGTGGTCAGCAACACAGGCTGAGAGGAAATAAGAAACTCATTCCAGCTCCCCCATGCCTGATCACTGGCTGTTGGTCTGGCTCCCACACACAGTATTTCTGTCTTGAGCACAAACCTTTGCGCTGAGTTTTAATTGTTGTGGGTTTTTTTCCTGATGCCAAAATACTGATTAGTATTTTCACAGTTTCTTTCTATTATGACTATAACTTGCATCTTAAAAAATGGAGTCTCCTCTATTTTTCATATCCTGAAGTATAAATAAAATCGTAAAATACAAGTCCTATATCTTACTGCCAGGTTTAAAATATTTTAAAAATATTTTCTATTTTACTGCTGGGTAACACACTGATACTTTCCCGTCTAATTTTGGTCTGGTGTCTCTTTTATCCTGAAATAAATATTTCTTTTTTCTCTCAGAAGAACCCTAGTGGTCAACGAATTGAAGAAGAATGAGCAGTGTTCACTAATGGCAAAGAAATGCAAACCTAGACTGGGATGCACTGGAAGAAGCATTGTCAGGAGTTTGAGGAGAGTGAACCTTCTGCTCTACTCAGCACTCCTGAGGCCAGATCTGGAGTACATTATGCAGGTCTGGACTCCCCTGTATAAGACAGACATGGACATAAAGGAGTGACACCAAATAGAATAGTGAAAAAATGAACAACTATGTAGATGTTAGGGGCTGGAAACATCTGTCATATGTAATGACATATTACATATATAACCAAAATTTGCAATGACAGAACTTTCATACAGTGAGACAACTTCAACCTAAAACACTTATAAGGTACTTTCATCAGAAACAGTCACATATCATCAAGCAATAGGTGTCTTCTAAAATTATTACTGTAACTGTTAACTATGTAATATCTCATGCAACAAGAGTCTGTAAGCATAAACCCATCATTTAGGAATCTGCTTAATATTTTAGCCAGTGGAACAACACAAAACATTTATTTGTAAGTCCTTCCTCTTCACTGAGTGTCTTTGTTGTCTATAAACTTCTCAAAATGAAATAGAATTATTTGTTTATTTAAAACCTGACAGCAATTCTTTATACAGATAAGTATTGGGTATAAGATTTATATTTTTGAGATATAAATATCCATTTTATTTGTTTTAGGTTCAATGTTTTTCATTCATTAATTCCCACTTGGAGCAATCAATTGGGTTCACCATAAATAGCAAGTAGTCAACAAGGGGACAAAAAGGAGCTGATTTGTGAACTGAAATTAATACTAACATAGTGAGATAACCAATCTAAAATGAGCAGTTTTATTTAGTTACATCTGTCTTATTTAGTTTAGAGTTACCAACCTTTTGAAGCAAAACTAATAATTTTTCATCTATCTACATTTGTTGTTATGGAATAAAATGAGAAAATAGAAGAAATTACCTACATTTCATTATTTTAACTTAGACTAATTGTAGGAAGCTAATTAACTTAGTTTTTGCTTTTATTTGAAGAAGTTTTGAAAACTAATGTTCATATAAACAAACAGAGTATTTTGCATTACAGATTGTCATTTCACGTGGACTAAAATTTACTTAGCTCTCAAAGTAAAAAGGGACTAATGTATAAAAGTTCTGTGATTAATAAATCATCCCTGACTATTATACTGAGCACTTGGATAATTTTCTCTATTCAAATACCTATAGTCCAGAAACACAATATTTAAAACAGGAAGTATCTTCTTAGTTTATTCATCTAGGTGGATAATTAGGTCACACACAATTGTCTTTGCACGCAAATTGCAGCATTTCTGAATTGCATCAGTAAATAAGTGAAGGGCAGTAGTGTTCAGTAATTCTTAAAATGATACAAGGAGAATGACAAGATTTAATCCCCTGCTGTTCTGAATGTAGCATATAAAAAGTAATACTTCGCACAGATTTTTCTGGATTTCTTCAATAGTCTGCATAAGAGTTTCTATAACTAAGCCTCATGTTGAAAACAAATGGTTACTTCTGGAGTACAGACAGGAGAGCTTTTTCATCAAATAATCTAAGTATTTTGAATATGATTGTGGAGGGACAGGATCACCTTATAAAATACAGCTTGGAAATGACATAACCTATGAACAAGAGTGGTTTCTCTGAATAGGCAATTTAAAACTGTCCAAAACCAGAAATGAAATTTAGAACCAAATTTTATTCTCAACATGAGTATCAGACCGAGAGAAAACAAATTGTGTGAATTTTTTTGAAAAGATAGCCAGACATAGCTAAACTACTAGAGAAAAAAACTACATGATCAAGAGCCTAAGAATGCTGTAATAATAGGTTGCAAAGTAGTCCTCAGATATTGAAAAGCATTTTTTTTTCCAGTGGGAATGTGTTTGGTTAGAAATACAGTCTGTCACTTACACCCACAGTGAATCTAACTTCAGGAAGTATGTGCAGGCTTTAACAGCAATGAAAAAAATCTAATTCAAAGAAATTGGTTTTCAAGGCTTGTTGACATAAACAGAAACCTTAAAAATTGCATATTGGATAGGGATAAGAAGAAATTAAATTCCTTTCTGCAGATGCAAAACTTGCTTCTCCAAAAAATTCACAAAACAATTTCATTTTATGCAAAGTCTTCTAATCTGCTAAGTAGAATCCTGATGATAATTTTCTATCCAAGCAGTTTTTGTTTCTTTCTCATTCAGTAGTAACTGTGTGTGGTAATTAGAATATTGCAAATAAGGAGTAAAATACTGTTAAAAAATTAGTTGGCTTTCATCAGGAGTAGTAAAATAGTGTGAATAGTCCTATGGTCACTTGAGAGAAGGTGTGCATCCCCAGGCTGAGTACAGAGGTACGTGAAGTGTGTCCCTGTACGCCTGGATACATCTGCTCCCAGCACCCCCCAGCTCACCCTTCCAGCAACCTCCTGTCCAACCAGCTGGGACACACCAGGCCTTCAACCCACTGTGCCTGCATGTGGGTTCGTTCTCACATCAGGAGGAAAAGCAAAATCACAGCTTAGAAAAAATCAAGCTGTTCTGTGGCAGAACAAGGAGTTAGAAATGGATGATAACAAGGTGGTTTTTTTCCCTGCAGAGATGAAGAGTTAGTGCCAGATTGCTTTCGGAGACTTCATGTGGCTTCAATTTCGACAAGTTTACACTTCTACAGTGTTATCCTGATACTATCAATAATATCTAATAGCAAAACAAATATTGTAGACATTTTGCGTGTAAGTTAAATCTGGGTTTATTTTAAAAAATAACAACTTCCCATTACAACTAAGCAACTTTTGGAATCCTTTTTAAATTAGTCAGAACATGCATACATTTTCTAGTAGTGAAAGAGAAAAAAAAGTTCTTGAAATATTTGATATTAACATCTGCTCACAGAGATGTGAGTAAGTCTGTGTTACTGGTGTAGTTCAGTCTCACACAGCTGTCTTTTGAAGTCAGAGCAGGGATAGCCCTTGTTTTCTGCAGTTCCCTTCTCTAGATTTAAATGTAGTGGGCTAACTAGCCACATGCTGGGTTTAAATTAATAAGTGACATGCTTTGGACAACACTTGCCAGACTTTATATTTTTATTAGCTCAGGCAGCATTTGGTTTGCAATTTAGAATAGATGAAAAAATATGGCTGGCTTGTAGATGGGTGAGCAAAAGTGGGGATAAAGTATGGCAAGGTGAGTGGGATGGGCTGTGTTCTTCATGGCAGTAGAGGACAGAGTTGTAGATACTGAATTTGGACTGGGAATTTCTATGAATAAATTTCTAATTTAGCAGTAACTGAAATCAAATTTATTCTTTAAATCTATGACATTTTTAGATCTGTATGCAACCTGATGGACAATAACACGTAGTCTATCCAAAATATTAAGAGGGAATATTACCATGTAACATAAAAACTAACTTAAAAATCAGCAGTAATCAATGACCCACCTTCTGTCGGAGAATCTTTTAAACAGAGAGTCATAAATTCTTGCCTTTGTTGCTCCAGCCATCTGAACCCCTCCAAAAAATTGATTCCTTTTCCTATATTAAATTTTGAGGTATATATTAAAAACATAAAGATGGATCTAGTAAGAAGTGTTGTTGATATTTTGTGGAGAACTCTTATTTCATTTTTATTTTGCCTTCATGTGAAATATTTTTAGTGTAGAATGCCATGTATACCCAGCTACTTGCAGTGTTCTATACACACAAATTTAACATAAAAAGTTCATTCTTGTTAATTATAAAATTTGCTTTGTCTTATGCATCCAGAAAATTTCCTAAGTCATGCTTATCAGATAGTAATAATTCATAAAATAATAAATATAATTGACATTAATGAAAAATTTAAAACTTTGTTTCCGTATAAAATTTTTCAACTATGAAGATTGTCAAATGGTTGTCTTCTAAATTTGCATTCCAGAAAGCAGACTTTTCTTAGGCTTTAATGTCTTAGTATTTTTCATTGAAAGAAACTCCATTCACAGACAGAAATCTTCTATTCTGAAGTTAGCAATTACAGCAAATTAAACATATAGTCATTTCAGTGGGCAACAAATTAATGTTTATATTTCGGGGGCACAAAATTTTTAATTGAGGCAAACAAAAACAACTTATTTTCTCTCTTTTAATTACTATAGTTTTAGAAATCTAAAGAAAGAATTTTGTCAGGCAAAGGGCCCCAGTTTTATTTTTCTAATGAAAGAAAAAGTATGAGATCCATTATAATCACACAAACCCATATAAGAATCAATTAAATTCCCACTGCCTATGTCTGTATTCATAAAGTGCTATATTTTCCTTCAAACTGAAAGAGACATGAACTACTTTAACATACCCAATTACATCTTCATGTTTGGGATTTTATTACTTCCATTTTGTCTAGTAAAGATTTTGAAGAAGGCTCTTTAGTCTGCCATATGATGCAGATAATTTGCAATAATGGTAAAGAAATCCTTTGGTTTTACTACCCATTAAGTATATGAAGACATAAATTAACATGGGTGGGTGGAAATTCTTCATCCAAGCAAGGTGTTAAGGAGAAAGCTGTGGCAAAGAATGAAGTTGGTGTTTGTGTCACTAAGCTCCTGTAAAACTTTCCATTGCTACCCTTAATACTTACTCAAAAATCAATCTAATTTCTGATGATAAAGGATAAATAAGTCTAATTTCCCAGCTGGACAGCATGAATAATTTTGTGCTTTTGCTACCACTACATTTTTGCCTCATTAATGCTGAACTTTTTGAGTCTTACTCATACAGCCTCTGATGTGCTGAATTTCAGCAGTTGAGTGTCTGTTAGAAAGCCAGAAGCAGCTTTTTTGATATGTTGCCCAGTGTTAACCCACAGGGGGCTGCTGTAGACTGTGCAATGGATCATGCACCAGCTGGGAATTGCTGGGACCATATGCCAGATGGAGTTTTATCCAAAATGCCTATTGCAATGAGATAAGCCTGTTGCATATTTCTCTGTAGCTTAGCCAGCCACTAGAATTAATGATCTTCTATGACCTTGTAGTATCAAAAAAAAGTACTGTTATGACAAATTATGATTATAGACTTTGGTTTTGTAATAAAAATAGTTCAAAGTATTTTCTTAATCAAGGAAAGTCCTTCATTACTAGAGAAATAAGAAGAAAGAAGGAATCATTCAGAAATGGTAAATGAGAAACTCCTAACATTAACACATTAAAAAAAAATACTGCCTGGGTAATATTTTCTTACAAACTTTTCTGAAAATAATTTGTTGACATTTGATGACTCAAGTTCTTGATTTTTTGAGAACTTAGTACAGGAGTCATCAGTCATGCAGGTGTCTTAAATATGATTTCATTTTCACCTTTCTGGACTATAGTATTTTTTCTTCATGATACTACCCAAGGTTCTAAAAGTTAAGAAAAGAGAAAATGTTTATGCATAAACAAAGAGGAAATAATTTTGTCATAAGTTGTAGCATTTCAGATGTTTGAGAAGCAGCATTTTTAGAAAGAAATAGTAAGAAAATATGCATAGAAATTTTAGTCTATGAGCAACAGCAGCTGTTGCAAATGTACTGATCGGTAACTGACAGTCTACCATTTTTTACCCTATGATGAGGCTGGTTAGCCTTGATAATGCAAGAATATGCCAGTTGCAAAGTTTCTTCAGCTGGTATTTCATTGCTTATTATGAGAAAAAAATAAAAAGAATTTATAGAAGAGGTCCATCACTTCAGGAAAATCATGTTGAAATCAGTGTCATTAGACACTCCATTCAAAACATAAACGATTTGCAAACAGAACTGAGAAAACTCCAGGATAAAAGACATTATTGTCACTAATGATTAATGCACATCTTACTAAATTCAGATGAATAGAGGGTTGAAGCTCTGAAGAGTAGCCCACACTGGAACAGGTTTTCTGTCAGGATCTGTGACCCCATTGGAGACTTGTGATGGAGCAATTTGTTCCTGAAGGACTGCACCCCATAAGAGGGAACCAGACAGTTTGTGAAGGACTGCATCCCATGAGAAGGATCCATGTCAGGAAAATTTATGGAGGATGGGACTCCGTGCTTAAACAGGGGAAGAGAGAGAGAAGAAAGGTTAGGCAGAGACAAAGTGTGATGAACTGACTGCAATACCCATACCTTATCTTCCTCTGCTGCTTGAGGGGAGAAGGTAGAGAATTTGGGAGGGAAGTTGAGCCTGAGAAGTAGAGAGGGCTGGGGGAAGGTGTTCTAAGATTTGCTTTCATAATCCTACTCTACTGTGAAGTGGCAATTAATTAAAATAATTTCCTCAATTTGAGTCAATTTTTATTATAATGATAATTTTGAAGTAATGTCCCTGTCCTTATCTTGATCCATAAGCCATTTGTCATTTTTTCTCCCCTATTCTCTTGAGGGAAAGGATTGATAAAGCAGCCTAATGGTCATCTGATATCTTGCCAAGGTCAACTTGCCACATTAGGAAAATATAATTATTTCCCTTCTAGCACACATTGTTGTTATTATCAAAATAGCATCTGGTTTCAGTTTTGCCTGTCCAATATTTTGATAGATATTTGATTCATAACCATAAGTTCAAGAAATGACCAGTGTGGGAACAATATTTACTACAGTGTTTGGAGGTGTCTGATTTCAAGACAAGGTAGTTTTTCTTGAATCAGAAAAAGGAAATTGTTTTTTTAATATGCAGAAGGGACATGTTTTGTCACAACAGATGAAATTTTATTAAGTATCATTACTCAGCAAATCACAACTGATTAAAAAAAAAAGATACTTGAAAGTGCTAGGCATAAGCAAGGTGAAGGACAAGATTTTTCAGTCATAAGTGAGGGCATACTGACTGACCTGAATTTCTATTAGAGATACTTAATGTGTTTCATGATCCAGTCAATCCTCTGCCATCTAACTGCAGATCACAAATTAAACAATGAGCTTTTACTGTGGAGACCAGGAAATGAACCTGTAAAAAAAGCATAATAATTTCTTAATGGTACCCAACAAGCTGTTACTGAGTTATTCAGTGTAGTTTTATTTCATGCAGTAATTCCTAATGGATACTGTCTATGGACTGTCTCTTCATAAGTGAAGGAAAGGAAAGCAAGAGATAGAAAAGATGTGGTCACAACACAATCTGGACATGAACTGGAGGAGTACAATAATTATTTTTTTTCTTAGATCACTTCTCCTCAGAAGGATGGAGTTTATTGTCTCATGGAGCCTGAAATAATGCTAAAAGCTACATAAAACATTTGAGATTTCTGGCTTCAGCCAAATCATCATAGGTAAGGGTGAGCCCTGAAGATGCCTCACCATGACATGCAGTAGGACCAACATATGCTTAAACAAAAATTTTAGCAAGACTTTTTTGGCAAAAAATTTATCTTCTTCTAGGTATATAATCTTCTCTATGTATATGTCCTGGTTTGAGGGGAAATGGAATTCTGGGAGTGTGTCAGTCCAATTGAAATGTAGATTTGCGATTGACACCTGTTTTGACCACTGAGAGTTGGATACGCCTCTGAGAACACACAGGGGTTAAAAGCAGAGCTCTGCCCCTGGGAAGCCCTCTTGGGACTTCGGCGTGGAAGAGGAAGGACCTCTCCCCCTGCTCCAGCTGTCCCGGCTGGGCAGGGGGAGGGGCAGCCATGTGGTAGGCCTGGGCCTGGACCGGAATGGGGGTAGGCCTGGCCTGGTTCCCCCCCCAGGGTGGAAGGGTGGAGGAGAGAGACACCGGGAGCTACTGGGCAGCCCCCCCTCCCCTGGGAAGAGAGAGAGAGAGAAAAGAGAGAGACTGTGTCTCCTTGCTGTCTGGGACTGGGCTGTGGCCTTGAAGTTCGCTGCCAGCCTGCCCGGCCTGTGGAGAGGGGGGGGGGGGTTGAACCAGAAGGAGTCCGGCTGCTTGTGGGTTGTGAGCTATGGAGTTTTAACCCTTTTCTTGGACAATGAAAGCTTTTGCAGAGTACTGACCCTTCCGGGAGAGGAAATGAAGGAAGATTTAAGCAAGTATTTTAAAGGACCGAGCAGGGGAGAGACTGTGAGAAGAACCTAGGGTGGAAGAGATGTGGAGTGGCATTCTTTGCTGGACGCTTTTTGTAGAGCCATGGACTGTTCCTGAATACAGAGACTATTTTCAGGGGGAGCCACCGTCTTCCAGAGTTAAGAGGGCAGTGTGGGAGCCTCCCGGCCCAGGAGGTGAAATAATGGGGGGACAGATGTCCCAAAATGGAGACTGTGCCTTTGTTTTAGAGTGGGACGATGGAATCCTTAAAAAGACAACCCTCAAAGTAGCTCTGGTCCATGTTCAGTGGTGAGAGCACTGAAATGGGAGGAAGGGGTCATGATCTCCAATCCAGGTGGGGATATGTGACCAAAAGCCCAGGGCATACAAGAAGGACTCCTCCTCTTAAGGAATTCATGATTGAGTGTTTGTAAGGGTGGTTTTTGCTGGACTGAAAGATGTAATTGTATTGGGAATTTGGTGGGGGGAGGAGGAGGAACTGTATTCTGTAGAGTTTTCATTTTCCCTTGTGTGTAGTTTTTTTCCTTTCTTTTCTTTCCTATTGTAGTGTGTAGTTAATAAAGTTCTGCTTTCTATAGTTTTAAGTAGAGGACTGCTTTGCTTATTCCTAGGCACATCTCACAGCAAGTACCAGGGAGAAAGTATTTTCATGGGGGGCACTGGCATTTTGCCAGGCTCAAACCATGACATTTTATAATATCTTCTCTCAGTCACCATCGCCCCAGATCCACAGCATGTCTTTCTGAAAGCTGCAGATTCTTTGAAGTCTATTGAGTGCATGATCTTCTTAGTTTGAATTTAATATTGTTCTAGTTGCAATAAAAAGGGCTAGCTAAAAATCATTTTCTAATTTCAAAATGAGAATATTTTATGTATATTTTAATTTACCAGTCTTGAAACAGGTATTTCATCGGCCAAAAAAAAACTAATATAAGAATGAATAAAATCTATTCTGATTTTTGTTCAATTCTAATGCAAATACTTGTGCATGTGACATTATATGAAATTAAAAGCACAACTCCAGTTATTCATTCACATACTTCCATTCACCCATTTATTCTATTGCCTGTCACAGAGGTTTCAATTAGTGACTTATTTTCATGTATTTGGATTGCTCCATGAAACTTATGTGACATATAACTATTGATTAAACCAAAGTGGACCTATGTCAATTTTGCATTTGAAAATTCTCCTGGTATTTCAAGAACCCATTTGTTTGGGTTTTTTTTTTCTCCTGATCAGGTGGTCTACATTTAAAATACAGTAAGTGATGAATACAAGATTTCTAAAGCTTTTACTTTTAAAGAATTTTCCATTCAGTGACTTGAGATTACACAATGCAAGCCTATTTGTTTGAAACACATACTCATTTTCAAAAAATTATTTAATTTCAAATGTTTTTATCTTTTTAATTTACATCATTTACATCTAATGTTGAAATTAGCCATTGATTGTTACAGAATTCAAATTACAGATAAATATATTTAGTATATTGAAAAACCAGATATGAAATGTAACACCCCCTCCCAAGAAAAATCCATATATTCTCTGCTACACTGGATCTGTATGAGTTCTTGTTACTTTCCTTTTTTTTTTTTCAAATTTTTCAAATTTTGCATTTATCTCCAGTTATTTTGTTGATGTTGTTTTTAAGAAATGAATGTGTCACTGGAATCCTTTTTTTTGTTGCTGTAGTTAAAAAGTTTTCACAGTTAAGCTTACATCTGCAACTTTAAGACAGCAGGGATAGTTTTAAATCACGGAGTTAACACATCTTCTGCAAACCATGCCTTGCCCACAATCACAAAAACACATCCTTTATCACAATTACATGTTGCTGAACTGGTATTTTTAATTCTACCCTTGTGACCTCTATGATATTGGTTATTGTTTTGAAATACAGAAAATATCCCAAACATATAACTCCAGCTTTAGGAATGCTTTTGGACAAAATTTACTCAAAGATTTGCTTTCAAAATTGTCTAAATTGAAACATCTCTGATATTCTAGGCTAATGAAACCTACATGGCTTTAGGAGTGATACAATATGTAGTATCAAAATTAATCAAATAAATAAAATTTAGTTCTTTTAAAAGAAGAAATTCTAGAAGTTTGGTAAAAATCTTAAAACTGGCTAAGTTTAATCACATAATGTTTTATAATAATTATTTTCATTTTGGATTGAAAACAAAGGTTGAGGGCAAATATGTCAAGTTCATCTTTTTGTCACATCAATTTCAAATTGATTCTGAATCAAAATACTTAAATGCATGTGGATTTTAGCAGTCTTTATATAATACACATTAATTTCAAATATCTCTTTTATTTCTCAGTTGGGAAGAAATCACATAAATATTCATTCATCATGTCCATCTTCCTCAAAGTCTTTCACAGTTATCACCAGTACTATGAAAAAGACCAGAACCTTTGACATAATATATTAGGAACCTCTGGGAACCAGTCTGAGCCTGTTTCATTATATTGGTATACTGGAGTATTACATTGGTACAGGAGGGGTTATGGAAAGAAAGGGTTATCCTTCCTTTTTAATTTTTTGTCTAGTGATTGACAAAAAAGATAAAAGGATCAAATTCCTTCTCTACCCTGCTTCTGCATGATCAGCTGCCTCCTAAAGAAGGAGTCAGGGGAAAAAGATCTCTTCCACTCAGTAGTAAGATAAGTATATTTCTTGGAAGTCTACATATTGTGATGTCCCTATTACCATTAATTTAATGTACATCCTTTATTGACAACATTTTAAAAAAGATTAATTTTTTAATTTCATATTACAATCTTTATTAAAAATTCAGCTCTTGATTGACTTCCTTAGACAATACTTCTGCACTAATCAGTGGTGAGAAAGGAAAGGAAGTTGAACAAAATTGTAGTATTTGGAGCTTGCAAGTAAAAAAATTTATGCAGACTGTTATTAGAGTGTAAGTAAATCAGTCATTAACTTGTTATGCTTTTTTTTTTTTTTTACTTGTTGAGGAAGTGTTCATCTTAATATGACTGGATTGCTGAGAATGAATTAAGCACACTGCAGATTAGAGCTGTATACTTATCTTTTGCTTGAATAATGCAATGCTTCTAAATTTTCTGGCAAAATGGGATAATAAAAATCCCTGAAAACACTGTTAGACATGATTTTTAAAATGTTTAACATGATTTTTGAGGAAGATCTGTGGATAGCAATGGCTACAAATAACTTCTAAAACAGAGATATTTATTCCAAGGCAATTTACTTAGGAGACTGATAATGACAATTCTAAGACCAGACTATTTCAGAAAAATCAGTAGAAAACCAGAACAATTAGAAAATTAACTCCTCTGTATCTGGTGGAATTGCAAATTGAGTATATGAAGTTATATCTTCATGAAGATGCCTCAGAAAAAAATAATCATAAGCTTCTGGTTTTGGTGTTTGGTTTTGTTACTTCATCTCTTTCCCATATTTCTTATTCTCTATAATTCCTTCTTTTGTTTCTTTACATTTCTGACTGATTTATACAGAGTGTGAATAAGTGGAATCCATGCTTTAAATCACAGCCAAACTTGCCACCTTCATTTGCAAACTTCAGTACAAGTTGATACAGGGTCATATAATTTATGGAATCACAGATCATTGCATGTCAGAAAGTTGGTACCTTGACACTCATGTGTCAATTGCTAGAGAAAGCAATTACAGAGGCCTGACAGGAACTTCAATAAGGAACAGGAGGCATGGCAGGTTTTTGCTAATCCCACGTGCAACTTCAACTGTGCCTAATTACCATCTGTTAAAGAAGCAGAAACCAACATCACAAACTTACAACAAAATTTCCAAAAAGCCTAATATGAGCTATATTCCTTGGGGCAAATCTGCACACTGCAATCTTTGCATACATCTGGTACAGACCGAAGCAGAGGCACCCACATGATGAATGTCCCTCCATACACCACAGATGTTGACAAGTGGGGCTACTATGCACACATATGCTGCCCCAGGGCTGAGTCCCACGAATTTGAGCCAGCTGCAAATGATAAACTGGAATATTTTCCTAAAAGATGCTCTGGCAATTGAAACTCAGCCAAGTCATTGTCCTGAGTACATTATTTCACAAGATACTTCACTCTGCTTTAAGATGAACTCAAAAGTGATGTTGCAGGCAGCCATGGTAAGAAGGACAACATATGATGCAACTTTTTCTCTCCCTTCCTAGTAACAAATTGAGAACTACAGCCTGGGACCTACTGTATGAAATGAATGCATTATATAGAGATGCTTAAATGAGCAGATAGTTCTATGCAGATTTTAATGTCTAATGTTGAGTTTTATGGGTGGCAAAACCACATCAGGAACAAAGGTTGTATGCATGCCAATCTGTGAGGGTAAATTTTTAGAACGTTCCCAAGGTTGTTTCACTGACTATAAAATCTAACTGAACTCTTCACAAATATGCATAAAAAATATTTTACCTTTCCCACTGTGTTTGTGAATATCTTTTCTTTTCCCAAATCTGTTTCCACTCATGATTCACAATGCAGTTACTGAAGAAGCTGGTAAGACTTCTGATCGCTGTTTACTCACACTTATACTTTGTTGAAATCTTCTGCAGCCAAATATGCATGCATGGAGTTATCCACTCTGAGTCAAAAACCTAATTCCAAATGCCTAGCTTAATGAAAGGATAGTCAATGGAAAGGAAGTCAAGAAAATTATCGTGGCTTCACTTGCTTGATTAAGCATAAGTTAATGGTGCCACCTAAGAAGTCCTATAGCCTTTTGTTTTTTCACTTGCCTGACCTAAAGTTTCTTGTTCACCAGACCTTTAATCACTCGAGTATCTTAGAGCATTTCAAAGAACACTAAACATTTGTGCAGGTCAGCCTTCTGTCTTATGTCCAGTCTCACCATTTTCCTTTTTCAGGTAATAAACACCTCATACACCACACATGTCTGCACTTCTAAAGAAAACTGATAATTTCCACCAACCAGAAGTAGCCAAACAGGATGCTATTTAGACAGCTCAGCAATGGAATTATTTGGTCTGCCCAGAACATTTTAAATTGATTGGTAAACTCTATATATTTCAAAATATTTCAGCTATTTCATTATGTTCAGCTTCATTAAATCTGCACCTACCCAGTGATACCGATTAGTTGGTTCCTGTTTGATTTAGCCATTCTGCAGCTTTCTTCTGTATTGCTCCTTTGAAGGTGCCAGTAGCACAGTTTCAAGTGTGAAGGTGCCAGTTTTCACAGTTCTGAGACAAATGGTCTTGATAAAAGACACAAATCAGGTGTTACATAGATGGTTTATTATTTTCCCAGGCCTCTTAATTGATGGGCTTTGGATGCAGGGAAATTTTCAACAATAAGGGCTTGGATATTTATCTGATTATGTAGAAAAGACAGATTATTCATGAAAGAATAGCTAAGTGTCAAAAGCTTTAAATGGTTTTATATATACATATCTATACATATATTTAGGTATTTATGCATGCATATATGTGTAAGTGCATATGTATGTGAGCATGCATGTATCTATAAAATTAATCATTGTGTGAAATTTTTCAGTCTTTTTCACCACGGACTTTTGTGAGATGCAAAGAACTTTACATTTTAAAAAAAAAGAATTTCATGAGATCAGTTGTTGAGCTGATGTTTGGAATGCTCTGTCCCAAAGTCAATTTTTTAGAATTCATTGTGGAAATTACAGCCCTTGTTTTTTCCATGTTTTCTTCATTGTACTATGAGCTTGGAAGCAGTGAGAGCACTGTAGCTGGACAATTTCTTTAATAAAACCCTACTATAAATGTAAAAAGAATTATATATTTCCTAGTTTTTGGTAATGTTTTTTTGTGCAATTTTAATTGCTGATTAGTTTAAAGGGTCTGTAATTTTTCCACTAATCATAGTCCAAAGGATTAACTTGTGTTTATGCTAATGATCTTTTCTTCTTACTGTCTTTGATTTCTATCTGTAGGATGTCCCTGAAGAGTTTTCATATTCCTTGAATTGATATTTTACCAGCACTCTCTTCTTCAGTTTGAAGTACATCTCCTGTCTAACCTAATCTCTTCTGTGCCTCTTACTTCTCCAACAGCAGCTCTTGACTAGTACTGACATTGGCCATCTGGCCATCTGTAGATACAGTAAAAAACCAAAGGAAAATCACATATTTCTCCTTAAGACGTCAAGCTGTTAAGCACAGGCATTATTAATTAACTTACATTACCACTAAAATTAATAAATTTAATGCTGTAGCTAGTGCATCACTTATTTTCAACATTTAGACTTCTTTATAATCCTTGTAAGGATCTAATGGGTAGATTAAATACAATAATTAAAATTCCAGATTTCTTATGTCTACATCAACAGGTATTTTTCATATTGCCTAATCCTAAAATAACAATTTCTATTTATTGAAGACTAGTACAACAAAATGCTTTAACATTACTTCTCTATATCCTTCAAATAAAAACAAGCAAGCAAACAACTATTGGAAAATGAAGAAAAAAAAAGTAAAAACCAGAAATTACTAAACCACACAGTTTTAAAAGATTGTGTTATTGCATGACCTACATCATTAAGGCTGAGAGTCAGCAATACATTAAAGGAAAATTGATCATTTGCATAATATCTATCAAAATTCCAAAATATATTTAGCTCTCACATATAGTTTTCATTGTGCAACACGAGTGAAGTTTTCTAGAGGCATTCTTTAACGTTATTCACATGCCTAATACATGCACTGTATCTGCTAAGTGCCTACATGAAATGCAAATAAGAATGGCTCAGTAATACAAGCAGATGTTTACATTTCTCTTTATTCTTATGTGTGTTCATACATGGTTAGATATTCACATATAATGGAGGCATAGCACTTACTGAACATTTGTGTATATCCAAAATATTTGTTTCTGTAGGTACATGTGTATATGTGCATACACAGAATAACAAAATTGCTGCATCACAGAGATCTGAGGTTTCAGGGCATCTCCAGAGGTCATCTGGCCCAACCTCCTGCTTGACCAGGGTCACCAACAGCCAGTTGCCCAGGACCAGGTTCACAATATATTCAAGAAAGGAGACTCCACAACCTCCCTGGGCAGCCTGGTTCCAATGCTCACTCAACCTCAGAGTAAAAATGTGGTTTTATTGTGGCATACTTCTGACGTTGAGAAGGAGCCTCCCATGTTTCAGTTGGTAGGTTCTGCTACTGGACGCCACTGCTGATATCTTGACTCCTTCACAACAGGGTATCCCAGCCCTTTACCATAAACTACTTGGCAGCTGGGTGGCCCTCATCATCTACTGATGCATGGAATAATTCTTACCTATGTGCAGAACCTGTCAGTTCCATTTGCTGAACTTAACGGTGTTTCTGTCAACCTGTTTCTCCAGTCTGTCAAGGTTCTTCTACATGGCAGCATAAAATAAGCAGAACAGGCTGCCATTTGTGCAACCAGTTCTCCTTATTTTATGTCATCTGCAAAGATGCTGAGGCTACATTCTTCCCCACCATTCAGGTGATTAAAAAAAATATTTAAGAGGATTGGAAACATATTGCTATTCATTATTCTCCAAATGGATTTTTTGCCACTGGTCACTGCCTTCTTGGAGTAGCTAGATGCTGTAGTTCCTTCACACTCCTTGTTAAGTCTGAATAGGTAAGGAAAATAAATTAAGAAGTCTGTTTGAACACAGCCTTCTTTTAGATTTGTAGGAATGCAAGAAAGGTACTTTTTCACTATAAGTCAGTCACACAAGCTTGTATAGATAGGAACACAGGAGTAGAAAAAGAAAGATGTAAAGCTAAAAATGGTTAGTAGGAGGAAAAGCACAGATGTACATTTCACAATGTGTAAATTATTTTCTTAAAATTACCCTGAAAGAAAAAAACAATATAATAGCTGCAGCAAAATCATTAGAAAAGGTGATCAAAATGGGATAAAGTGGTTCTTTTCTCTAAGATAAAGTGATTTTGTCTCTTCTTTGTACTAGTCCCTCTGTGTCTTTGTTGTGATAAGCTTCTGTTCTCAGACAATAACTGTGCTAACAATTCTGCTCTGTCATCTGAAAAAAAAATCAGAAAATCACCAGAATATTCTCACATATTCACTTGTCCCTTCCACCAACAGAAGAAGAGAAGGTACATTACACCTTTATGGAAATCCAACTTCCAAACTCCCATCAATATGTTTTTTCACCATGGCCTATTTGACATATTTGGGTATTGGATATGTTATAGAGAAATCAGATCTTTGTGAATATTCTTCCTTCTATGTGAAGTGGATACACATAAAAATTTTCAAAAGTATTACAACCTTCTTCCTGAGTTTCTTCCTCTCTCAATCAAAATTTTGCTACCCTGGCTGACATATAATTGGCTGAATTTGTGGTGGTGACATACTAGAGCATATGTTCATATGTAGTTAGATGATGAAGCCAAACACAATCATCTGCTAGGTCACAATAGAAAATAACTTTAGCTTTATAATGTAAAGTGATATGTCATCGAAAACTGATAAACAAAATCTTAAGGAAATCACCATTTTCCTTTGGTACAAGAAATCCTTGCCAGAATAAAGGGCTGAAGATCATAAAAGTGTTAATCTGCAGTGAAACACTAAATTGTAAAAACTTTTTGAGAAATCTTTCCAAGAACTGGCTGACCAATAATGTGAGAGCCAAAGGGCTACTATTCCTCAAGCGTGTCAGTAAGTGACAAGTTGATGTAGCACTAAATCTACAAATCAGAGTAAAATGAGAAGCAAATGTTGTATCATATCAAGAATATGCTAATTTAGATTATATCTAAGGGCAGAGAGATGGGAGGAAGTTACTTGCTTGAGAGAACAAAGTCTTCAGAGTAGTAGGCAAGGTAAACAGAAACAAAACCTTACGAGAGAGCTCTTCCAACACTTAAAATTAACTGATGTGTCCATGCAACCTCTACTTCCAATCATATAATTGGGAGTGGACTCCCAACTACTACTGCAACTCTGCAATTATGGATGAATTACTTATATGTGAAGGGCTATGTGTGGTTTTGTCCGTGTGTGTTTATACTGGTAAACTAAACAGAAAGGTTTCTGAAAATTTTGTTGATGGATTATGCCTCACTAGATGACAGCATAATACTTTAATTTTTTCAACAAATAACATGATCATGTAAAGGAGATGACACACACAGGCAGACTTTTCATAACCAACTGGGCAATGGTGTTTGGCCTGCCACAAACACATGATATAAAGAAAGAATTCCATGGGAAGTGACTTCTAGTACTTGCTGTTTAATACTGAATATCATTTCAGGGTGGAATGAATAATGTTCTGAAGGTACCTATATGTCTTTATTGATTAGGTAATGAAACATCTTTACTTAATCTAGGCGCTTTGTTTTCACACAGTTAAAGTCAAGAGGTATGAATCTTACCTTAGGTGTTCAATGGAATTTTAATTTTTAAATTACACAGTGATATGCCTTCAGAATTGACTACTGCAATATTCTCTCAAGAGAAATGAAAATCAAAGTAAGATTTTGAGGAATTTTGCATGCCTGATTTCATGCCTGTGTACCGAACAAATCTTTTTGGATCTTGAGTTACTCCTTTTCTGTAATTTCTGTAAAAAATGTGGATTTTTACAATCTTCAGTCTCTTATGCTTTGCTGAATGTTGTATTGTGCATTGATGCTTTCACAACATAGTAGAACACTTTGCATTGTGTCTATTTTCTTCCTGTGAGATTATGGTGAAGAAGTGTTCTTCCTGCTGTCATAATAAAGAGTGTTCAATTGATAAATTTATTTATAATTATTTGAATATTTTATAATTAGTTCACTTTTTGTTTGAATCAATTTCACATATATTGTAGATTTATTTAGAACTTCAATATTAAACTTTGGTATTAAAGTGGTGTCAAAGCAATTTGATTTGAACATTTTCCAGAACAGCCTAAGACATGATCACTTTAACTGTAACTGCTTACTATTTTCTACACATCCTCCAGTGTAGATACATCTGAAAGGGGATGTAGTAAGACTT
Source organism: Emberiza elegans (assembly GCA_024865655.1). Lineage (NCBI taxonomy): Eukaryota > Metazoa > Chordata > Aves > Passeriformes > Fringillidae > Emberiza > Emberiza elegans. Next base: position 41,762,174 of record JALJVW010003023.1, on the reverse strand, counting down.
ATTTAGTTAATGACTTGACAACATTTTGCTTGAGCAGCACCTACATAAATTGAGCATGACTGTGAATTTGCCACCTTCAGGTCTCCTGAATAGTTCATGGAAATAAATTTTTTGTTATATATGGCTATGAACTATAAAAATAATCCATATTTTATATCCATTTAATAATTATATATAATTTTCATGTTATTTACATACTTAATATATCTATTACCATGAAAGGTAACATTACTGTTCAGTTCAAGCTACAGTGGCAGTGTCAGAACATGAACTCCCTTGACAATATGGATACAAGGCACGAATCTCAGGAATGTGCTTTGTCCTAGAGAGCATAGTGGGAGAAGATGCTGCTAACGCTGCCCTTTAGCCATCTGCATTCTTTCCCTGGTTCTGCAGCTACTGCCAAGCACATTTTCATATATATTACCAATGGCTATGGCTTTGCATTTTTTAACTAGAAGTTATTTTCTTGTTTTTTATACAATACTTAAAGTGTTCCTGCCTGGTTTCCTGTAGCAGCTGCCCCAGCATCTTCTCTGAATGCCAAGCCTGACTCAAAACAGAGCCAAAGAAGTAATTTCTATTTCTTGTTCTTTCTCTTTTTATTTTTTTTTAGCTGTTCCAAAGGCATTTAACTTCCATTTACACAGACTTGAGCAAGGGAACATGATGTTCTAGTTTGCCCACTTCCCACACATGAAAAAATAAGGAAGTGTTTATCTTTACAGATTGATTGCTTTTCTTCATACTAGATGGAAGGAAAGTGTAATACACCCACAATCATATGCACATGCACTGTCACCTTGGAGATGCAGTATTGTAAGTTGGTGAGCAATCATGTACTGAAATCCAGATAATACACTGGGCCAGGGTCACCATGACATTTTAATACTACAAATTTGATATGATTTTACTGTTAATTACATGGGCTTTATGTATTCCTATTTAATCTCTTTCTACAAAAATGGGGTGCAGGAAACCATGCAGCTCTCTCAAAGCTTAGGAGAGAGATTCAAACCAAAATAAAGAAACAGTGGGAAACTTGCCCCCTTTTTTTCTTACTGTTGTTCCTGTAAGGTTTTGTCCTTGCATGGAGACACAAGTGCTCTGCTGTGCCACCTATGCCTTCCCCCTTGTTTTCCCTTCAATTATCAAAAAGGGAGAGCTTTATTGAAAGAATAATGACAAAGTCACAATAACAACTTCAGAAATAGAATGCAAACAAACAGGAGAGGAAGAAGCAGACCTGAACAAGGTAAAGAGGCAGCAAAAGCAGGATGATAAAAACATGCTACCAGTAACTAGCTAGAAGGAGCTTATCTGAATGACCTCTGCATGACACAGTCATAAACTTGGAAAAAATTATCATCCACTAGGATTTCTTGCAAAGAAATTACTCCTCTTTCATCTATAAAAATAAAGTTCTTCAACTTCCTAGGCTAAGGTCAAACTCCTCAAACAGTCCATTATTAAACATCCTTACTTGGCAACACAAGGTAGCCACACGACAGCAACACTTTTCAGAATAGTTCCTTATCTTGTGTGAAATCCCCAACACTTTCTAGATGACTATTTGGGAGAATACTTGTTGGTGTAAGATAAATATATTCTACTGAACTTTTCCAGCAATATAATCACAAAAGTAGTAGCTTTCCAAAGCCTGGAAACTGCTTGTCCATTTTCAATTTATTAGTATCTGCAGATGTTTTCCTTTATTTTCTCCATTGCATGGTATAGCATATGAATCAGATCTATTGTATTCCCAGGGATAACAAATTTTGCCTTAGACTTTACTGTATGTTTATGCCATTATAGTTCTGCACAAAGAGGTTATGCTGGTTTTATTTTTTCTGAAATAATTTATATTATAGAACCAAAATAAGCAAAACCTGTGATACCCTTACAACTTAAAGACAGAGCACATGCCATTTGGCCTGAGCTAGTTAGTTCAGTCAAAAATCCCCAGAACTAGGACTGCCCTCCTCTGAGCTCTGCAGATATATAACCTCAGCAGGACCAAGGGAATCCAAGTAATTTTATACTGCTGTGTGTAGTATGGGCACTCTTTCTGACTTTTACAGACCAAAATTTGCAGTCAAACTAGTATATGGAAGGTAAGGGGGGAGGAAGAAGTATAAATAGAGTTACACACATCTTCTGGCTCCCTAGATTGGTATATTATTCTGTGTTAAGCTTTTTTCTACCTTCCTTCCTTGCTTTCTTACCTCTAGGAGACTTCTTGATCATAGAATCCCTAATTTAATTTTGGAATGGGGTACCTTCAAATAGTCTCCTGCTGCCTTTCTCATAACACTGTATCCTTTTTGTCTGGTTGTCTTTCACATATTAGTACATTAAACCCTTGCAAAGTCCAAGAATATAGACTGGAAAACAGCAAGCTGGATAGTAATGTAAAGGCTTGAGACTGCCTGAGATTTCTTTCCTAACTCTCTCTATGCTGCTGGAATTCACTTACAATGTATCTAGCAAACTAAATGTGCAATTATGTAGACCTGCAAATGAAAATCAGAAAATTACATTTTGCCAAAATTTTATTGTACAAAAGTTCCTCTCATGCACTTCTTCAAAAAGAATTGTTTTTACGTGGAAAGTTTTCAGAAATATTTAGACCTTTATTGGTGCTTTGTTTGTTTGTTTGTTTAAGAGGAAGGGTTTTTTTAAAATTTATTTATCCAATAAATAATAATAGCATAGAACACAGAACAGTAAGATGTCTCAGAGACTACTGAGTTCACACATCTAACCTGCAAAGAAAAATATATTCTTTAATTAAATGCCTATATATCTATTTATGAAAAAAAAAAAAAACAAAAAACCACAGTACATAATATAAAAAAATAGGCTAAACCTTCTTTATTTTATTTGATTTAAAAACATGTCCTGAACATTTTAGATGTAGTAAGAGGGGGAAATTGGAACTAATTAGTTCAGGTGCTACAATTAACTTGATTATCTTTTACGATTACAGGGTAGTCATACCAGCTTTATTAAATTTGACATTAGAAGATGTAATTTTCAAGGTTTAAAAATATTTTCCATCTATAAAGTGTTCTTAAGGACATGTTTTGAGAGAAGGTAACTTGTTATAGCTTGCTATGTTTAAACTAGAGGATCAGTAAACTCAGAGGAGATTCTTTATTGCATCTATGCAGTTTGTTACACCTGACAGGTGAAAGTTCAGAAGTAGCACTGCTCTCTTTCTGTTTTTAAGAAAGAAGGTCAAAAGAGACTGAAGGATAGGAGGAAGGAGTGGGAAACAAGCAGTATCAGAAGTCTCCCAGTTCAAAGCTGGAACAAACCTGTTTATTCTTTCCTCTCTGTACAGACATGGCATTCAGATAATTTCAAAGTAATTTCAAAGCTGTGATTTTTGTAACAGGTTTTTTTTTAATATATAATGTGGGCCAATTTATTCTTTTTTGCTATATTATTACTGAAAATGTGTTGCTTTCATGTAATTTAGAATTGAGGATGTCTATGTGATAACGTGTACTGGTAAGCTGGTGTTAAAAATTAATTAAGGATGTGTAGAAACTGTAAAATCTCCAAGGGGAAAATTTTCTATCATTAAATATTTCAATCTATAATTTATGTTATTGTATTATTTTTTTCACCCTTCCTTCTCAACATTCTCTGTGCTTTACATTTTGCACATGGAATACAGTTTATTGATTCAGAAGAACTCAACAATCTTAATTATATACTTAGATTGCATAGGTCATGCAGAGAAAAGAGGAGGGACATAATGAACATTAAGCTTAAGAACGCTCTTGTCTGCAATACGCAACACACTATTTTCATTTAGAATGACATATAATGTCCTATCAACATGATGCATTTATCCCTGTGACCATCCAATAGGTAAGGTCCTAGCACCTTTTTTGTCCACATTTTTAAAGGCATTGCGTGGTTTGATGGAAGAAATTAAACCCAAATTCCATGAATGTACTTATGACAGCTAGTGCTGCTCAGAAGCTCAATCTTTTTACCACCATAACTTGATTTCAGCATTGTTCAGTGGCTGAGGGGAGGCCTTTTTAGAATTGTGTCAGTTATTTGTTGTCTTTTACGGCTTCATCCAAGATTCCTCTTTTCTAAGACTTCTCTCAGCAGTCTGAGATTTTTATAGTGGAGAACAGAGTACTGTAATCTTTTTAAGGGTACTTGTCCACTATAAAAAAAAAACAAAACACAAAAACCACAACAAAAACCCACAAAACTCAAATTATTTTTTTGTTGTTTGCTGTTGAGCAGGTTTTGAGTTTACTTATATTTACAATAACTGCAGGGAAGGTGAATGATATTAAAGTTTAGGGCTTTGGTCGGAAATAATCACTCTAATATCCTTTATGCAGAGATGGATGGAAATATGCAGTTTTAAGACGTAGCACATGTAATCTGAAATAGACATCTGAAAACATCATGAGCCACATTATAAAATGTCAATCCATCTACTGTCAGTAAAGACCTAGCCACCTGTCTCACGTGTTTCCATCACAGATGTCTAAATTTAGGTGAGCTATTTCTGCAAAAAGGAAATAAAGAAATAAATATTTCAAATTAGGTTTATTTTACATTTATTTTTTTCAAATAGCACTGTTACTAGTTGCTTATCTTGATTGCCATTCCAGTGATGTGTGCAAAGTAATCATCTAGTAGATGGAGTAAGAGGCATATATGACAATCACTACTCATCATGAGCAATGTTCCTAGAGACTCTTCCTAGGCAGCTTTAGATGCCTAATAGTAAGATAAATGTTGTTCTAAACTAGGATTATAAACTGGCTGACTATTATACAGATAAAAGTGCAGAGTAGTAATAAAAATTCATAACATTTGACAATGAAGAGTGATTCTACTTTAGAGGTGGGTAACTTTGAGTCCCTGTATTGTATCTCTGGCTTCACCAAGGTGGTTGGTTCAGCAACAGGACATTTGTTTTCCCCCTCTGTTGACGGCTGCTATATGGCTTATCAGCTACCGGACACTACTGAGTTCCCCCCCTTGCAAGGATTTCATCTGAGCCTAGTGATGGTGTTCTCATTCTGCTCCACCCTCCAGTTAGTCCCTCTCAGCGTGTGTTGTGTATCAGAAGTTGGGCATGCTGATCACATTCCCTCCAGGGAGCAGCAACTGCACCTCCCCTTTCCATACTGTTATAAGTGTATATTACTCTATATATTACTGTATAACTTTCCATTCTGCTCTATCCCCCATTTCATAACCCCCTTAGCCTGTACTGTGTGGGGTGAGTCAGGGTTGATGACCACAATTTTTGTCACTTGCCAATACTTTTCCAGTATTCTTTAGTTTTGTCCCCATTCTTCTTTTAACTACATAATTATTGTTTTTAAAAAGTGTAATCTCATTTTTAATCACTATATTTTAATTAGTTCATATTAGATATTTTTAAGTCTTCATATATATTAAAATACTGTTTGGATTGGTAAACAAGACTGGAGATCTGGACTGACTAGATTTCAAAGCACTCTTCAATGCTTCTTTATTGCCTTCTGTGTTAACTTCATAAACACCTGAAAAGAAGCAAAATGTCACAAAAGCCCCATGACTAAAACAATTTAATCCAACCCAAAAGTGAAGAATAAGCAGTATAATTTGAAGAAATTATAAATTTTTTTTATAATTAATAACCACAATTCCTCATTAAGAATAGGGAGAAGACTCACAAGATATATATACACAGATGCCCAAAAGCACTGAGGCTATCTCTCTCTCAGCATGGGTATAGATTTTGGGGATTATCAATTTATTTCCCCTTCCATGCTGTATTTTAATTTTCACTGGAATGAAAAGCATTTAATCTGTCAGGCAAAAGTAGCAGAGGCGAAGGTTGAGTGTAACATTTGTGCTCCTTGAAAATTGTGGTATTAGAGAATATGCAAGGTACCTGGAGAGTGCTAAAGTAGTTATTTATCCATGAGTGGAGAGAAAGGAATGATAGAATGACATTCAAGTTTATGTTCACGTGACTGCTTGGGGGTAGAAGTCACTCACCTTTCCCAGTCACAAGACAAGCATACCCTGTCTTCCTTTGCTTCCTCTGCAGGGACTGCCAGTTTTGACTGCCATATACAAAAGGAAACATCACAGTAACACGTGTATGTAGGGGCAAAAAGAAAAGTCCTGAAAGGATACTTGAAAGGTATTTAAAACTGAAACACATGATGCTTCTGTAGGGAAATCCAGCCTGAACCCATTAGAAGGCAAAGTTCAAGAAGTATCAAGCAGCAGGGTTTTGAGGGCAAGGTGAAATAGAAAAACAAACCTTGTTGTATGGTGCAAAAGAAATGGGAAATACAGATTCTCTTCTGCTACTAGAAAAGGAGATTCATTTTAATAGGTATAGGTTTATATTCCAAATTTCTTGAAATAAAGCTGAATTTCAGGGTGAGTTTGTAGTGATCCTGATGAAGACCAGCAACAAGGAAAACCTGTACACTGAGATGATCCTGCTTTCGTCTGCCAAAATGTGCATCCCTGGGCATGTTGGACAGGAATGGAGAGGATTATAAAGGGACAACACTCTGCTATATGTTTGCTGCAAGACAGGTTAAACCACGGAATGACAGGGATAATTGCTTATAAGTCTGGTGAACTATCTGTTAACAACTATTTTCATCCAGCTGTATACTACAAAACAGAACTTTCTAAGACAAAGCAGGAATTCTTACTCATACTGTGCAGTAATTAAGTTGCTTTCAGTTGCAAAAAAGGGACAATGTCTACACCTTTTTGAATAAGCTTGTTTTATAAAAGCACAAACAAACAGCAGGAATTGATCATGCTGGATGTCATCTTTAGAGGTTTAGGCAACACTATGATACAAAGACCCAGGGTAGCAGACTTGAATGCCATGCTGTTTTTCCAAGAAAAGGTTTTGTCAGTTAGCATGGATGTAAAATTTAAGCTGTTGCTTAGCAAATTCAGTTTTTGTTTGATGAACTCCCCAGCAGTAAGGTTGTATAAACTGGTTATAACCAGTCCTGTACTGTGAAAAGAGTTCAGGGGCACTGAATTTTCACAACAGCTGCTGTATGAGGGAATACATGCAGCTCTTACAGATGACTGACAGCCATATGAAAGATAATTTCCTGACAGTTTTCTGGGAAGCATTTGCCTGTGAGCTATACTGTGCATTTGTCTAGTCTCTAGAACAAGAGTCTGTTGATCATAATGCCTTGACTGAAACGGTCAACCTGAGAGCAAAAAAAATCTTTCAGGGCTTTACTCACCAGAGTTCACACAATCCAGTTCATCTCCTCATATTTCACAGTGATCTTCCCTCTCCTTCCCCCACCAGTATGTATCTATCTGGCTTTTTTGTCAGGAAAAGAATGGCCAGATCTTTGCCTAAAAGGCACTACATGCCTAAAAGAATTTGTATAGATGAACAGATATCCATTTGGAAGCTTAGTAGTATCTTCAGATTCTTCTCAGAAGAACCAAGTCTTGTTGAGATTTCACATGTCCTGTTAAGGACAAAACTTGATTCTTAAATAACCCCATGGATTTTGCTTTTGATGGAAGTTGTGACTCTTTGTAACTCTTCAAAAAATGTGCACGCTACTAAGCTTTCAGTGATGAACTTGCTTAGAAAAAGTTTTCAGCTTTACCACTCACATACTCAGTTTGCCATACAACTGATCATAGCCCTACTTATTTTATTAAACTTAAATAAGATGATTACCATAAAAATGCTTCTATATTTCTTCCCCCAGATAGGATAAAGGATATTTAGAGATGACATGGCAGTTGACAGCAACACTAACACAGAATCACAGAATGGGTCAGGTTGGAAGATACCACAGTGGGTCATCAGATCAAACCTCCCTGCCCTAGCAGAGTCTTCCTAGAGCACTTGGCACAGGATTTCATCCAGTTCTTGAATCTCTCCATGAGGGAGAGTCCATAACCTCTCTGGGTAATCTGTTCCAGTGGATGGTCACTGGAACATTGTAGAAGTTCTTCTTTGTGTTCTTGTGGTACTTCCTGTGCATCAGTTTCTGCCCATTGCCTCTTGTTCTAGTTCTTGGCACTACCAAAAAAGCCTGGCTTCTCTTCAGATACTTACAGACATTGATGAGGTACCCTCTCAGGCATCTCTACTTGAGTCAGAGCAGACCCTGCTCTCAGCCTTCAGAGATATGTTACAGATCCTTAATCCTTTCTGTGACCTGCTCCAGGATGTCCCTGTCTCTCCTGTAGTGTGGAGCCCAGAACTGGATACATTACTTCAGATGTTGGCTCTCTAGGGCTGACTATAGGGGCAGGATCACATCCTTCAACCTGCCGACAAAGTTCTTCCTAAAGAACTCCAGGATACTATTGGTCTTTTTGGCCCCAAGGTCACACTGCTAACTCATGGACAGCTTGTTGTCCACCAGGAACCCCAGATCCTTCTCCGAAGAGCTGCTTTTCAGCAGGTTGGCCCCCAGCCTGTGCTGATGCAGGGGGTTATTCCTCCTCCACTTCATTTGCCTTTGTGGAATTCCAGATGATTTCTTTCTGCCCATCTCTCCAACCTGTCAGGTTTCTTCTAAAGGGCTGCACTGGTGAAGCTTTCTGGTGTATTAGCCACTCCTCACAGCTTTATGTTGTTAGTGAACTTCATGAGGTCCCTGTTTATTCATCCAAGCAATTGATGCATAAGTTAAACAGCACTGGGCCCAGTATTGCACCTTGTGGGACATCACTAGTGACTGGCCTCCAAACAGATCCTCTGTCACTGATTATAGCCCTCTGGGATCTGCCATGTAGCCAGTTCTCAACCCACCTCACTGTCCACTCATCCAGTCCACACTCCCTCAGTTTGCCTATGAGGATGTTAGGTGATACAGTGTTGAAAGCCTTTTTGGAGTTGGGGTAAACAATATCCACTGCTCTCTCCTCATTCATGCAAGTACTTGTTTTGTTGTAAAAGACAATCTTATCCTGGTCAGCCAAAACATTTATTTCAACTATTGTCACGATGCTGTGGGGGAAATTAAATCCCTGGAAGAAATCCCACATAAATTTTTAAAACACTTAGATTTTTTTTTTTTAAATTTTGTTTTGAGGGGTTCTTCTTTATGCACTCAGGCTGCAAAGGAAAGCCTTCTTTCTGCACCAGATGGATCAGGGTTTTTTGTCAACATCTGTGTACTAGACAGAGTAACTTTATGCTTTCTGCTTCTGATGGAGGTAAAGTTTTATGTAATCTTAAAAAAAAAACAACAACAAAACCCCCACAAAAATACAAACAAATAAACAAAAAAAAAATCCCCAAAACAAAACAAACAAACAAAAAGAACAAAAAACCAACCAAACAAAAAACCCCCAAACCTACTAAAAATACAGCCAACTAAAAAAAAAAAAAAAAAATCAAACCAACACAAAACATAAAACAAAAGCCAAAAAAAAACCAACAAAAACTTCAAACAAAAACCCAAAGAAAACAACACAAAAAATCCAACTCCAAACATTTTGGACTCCCTTCAAAAAGCAAAATTTCATATATTTCAAAAACCTTGTGTGCATCTTGTAGGTCTCTTTTACCTCAGCAGTGTTATAGCTATCCATGTATTATGTCTGCAAATACAGCATCTCTGAAGGTTTCAGCACAGGTGCAGCACAAGAAGAATTAGTTGCCATTTACTCTGACAGTAACCACGACGAAAAAGACCATAAAGTGGATACACTTCTACTGTGAGTGTACCAAAATAGGCCGCTGAGTTGTCAAAATTGTCAGGTGTAACTTCAGAGTGCCCAGGAGGATATTATTATATTTTGCTGCTGAAGGACTGCAAGCTATTAGATTTCTAGGAATTATCTTTTCATTTGGGTTGTTTTTAATACATGCAGAAATCTTTTACCACCAAAAAGAGCATACCTAGGATTCAGCAATGTGGGAATTGTGTTTATAAAAATTCTTCAAGCTCCCCATCTGCACAGACTATAAATCATCACTAAACTCATTCTTGTGTAAACTTCAGGTCTACCTCAAAGTTTTCACTTCCTGTTGACAGCAGTAACTTGGTTCCACTTGTGAGTGAAAAAACCTTCTTCTTATTAGCTGTGGGCTGTGCAAAAAAATTTCTAACCCTTTACAATTTGTTCCACTCCATAATATTCTGGTTGTGGATGAGGGCCTGCACAATTTTGATTTTCAGCAGTGTAGAAGAAAATGGAGAAATAACCTTTTCAACCCTCAAATCTCAGTGCTTCGGAGAAGCTGCTTAGTTTCACGGTTTAAAACTTTAAAGCCTATGAAACATACTCAGGGATGGGAACTTACATGAACACGAATTCATCATCTCAAATCCTTTGCTACATATCCATTTTTCTTTCAGAAGTTGGGTAACTAAAAAATAGTCAGCATAATCTTTGGTGTTACACATTAAGCATCTGTAACCACAAAACTTTACATCCATAAGAAGCACAATAAAAAAAAACATGTCACCTTCAAACTCTGATTCTCCTTCAGTTTTCCTTTTCATATCTTTTTTTGCATCCCATTGTGTTTTTGGTGCTAAGTCCAGAGCTAAACTGTAATTAAGTACATATGCCTCACTTTGTACATATATTTCAGGTCACAGGAAATGCAGATTTTTTCTGTATCTGTTTTTCTCATGAAAGACATGAACCACCTATTAGCAGCTTTTCTGTACCCAAAGGAGCCTGTACAAAAGCTGGAGAGGGACTTTTAAAAAGGGCATGTAGTAGTAGAACAAGGGGGATAGATGTAAACAGAGAAAGAGTAGATTTAAATTAGGTCTAAGGAAGAAATTTTTCATTCTGAGTGTGATAAGACACTGGAAAAGGTTACGTGTAGAAGCTGTTCCTCATAACTACAGTGCTCAAGACCAGATTGGATGGTGCTTTGAGCAAGCTGGTCGAGTGGAAAGTCTCTACCTATGGCAAAGGGGTTGAAGCTACATGATTTTAAATGTCCTTTTCAACAAAACCAGTTTTTCTAAATAATTAATGATTCAGTGTTTTTAAATAGCTAGTCCATTTGTAATTTCTTCTGAATTATATAATTTTTTTTCAGAATTCCATCATTGATTTTCCTGTACAACTAATAAGATGTTGTCTTCTTGTCCTGGCTTTCCATTATAGTTGACCACAATACATGTATCATCCTGCACAGCACAAACTTGAGAGGTTTCCCCAATAATTTTGTTGGGTCACTCTGGAAGTTTGGAGCCGACAGTCTGGGGCCTCTTGGCCAGAACCCCCAGATGGACTCCTCTTTCATAGCACAGTGTTCAGCATTTGTTTCACTGCTGGCCTCACCAGAGCCATCACTTAATCCACAGGCATGTTTAGTTTTGTGCATGTTCCTCTACCCTCTTCCATGGCACATTGCCCATCTATTTCCATCCCCACAATGAGTTAGGAGATATTGAAACCCTCTGAAATACTGAGCCCAAGATGTCTTTTAAGCTGTTTTTTCTTTTCATTCACATTTAGAATTAGTTAAATCTTTCAGATTAAAAACCAGATTCTTTTTCTAACCAGCGGTTTGTTCTGCTGTGATTGAAATACAAATCTATATCCTAAAATTGTTGATTTCTCAAAGAAAAGTTAATATAGACTTATAAAACAAGGAGGCTTATGTGTTTAAATGTATTCCCTAAGGTAATTAACCATTACAAATATTATGAGATCACATGTAAAATCTACCACACTGAAGACTTTTATAACTTCTATGGTTACTTTCTGCTGCGATGAGAAATTTGGAAACAGTAATGAATTGGTCCAATGAACAAGCTTTCAGCTCCCTATGCTATATAGATGATGATAATAGTGAATGTCTGCATTTTACAATGTTAATTTTTTAGGTTTTGACTTTAAATGTAACCAACCACCTAGAGTGTAATTTGGATGTTTATGTGATATGCATAAACCCATTTTTGCCATTCATGTTCAGTTTAAAGCCTCTGGATTCAAACTGGAAAAATGGCTGACAAACCAACCGTAGATAGCCAATAGGCCCTACACAGAGGCACAGTCTTACCTTCCAGAGTTTTAATAGAAGAATCTCAAAAGTATTTTTAGGTTGGCATACAGTTATGAAACCCATTTTTCCTCCTATGAACTGAATGAATATGCACCATATTTGGTTTCTGGATAGTTCCAGTTCCAATTCTGGATAGTTCCAATAGTAGCCTCTTCTCTCACTTCCCTGAAGATGTTCTTCTCTGTTTTCCAGCTCAGCAAAGATTTTATCTAGTACTTTATTATTTACACCAAAAAGAAACTATTTCTTGTTCTGTGCATTTGAGATCATTTGAGAGTTAGTCAAGATGAGAATTCATGTTTGTATGGTTCTTTAATGAAAAATAAAGATGAAATAAATACTTCTATATGGTCTGAACAGATGCTCAGCTGTTTCCCATAAATCAGATTCTTTCTATTGACACTTTTTGTACTAAGATCATACTTTGCTGATTTGCATGACCTCTTAATTCTGACCTGATTTTTTTGTAGCATATACACCTGAAGTAGTATATTTTAGCACAGAATTCAGAACAGAACAAACAGGTACTTAGTCATTCAGAAATCTGAAGGAAAATTCAGGGTCCAGAGAGCAGACTTAATACTACATGAACCAGCTATTTATGTCACACAGACAATGACAAGTGACAATCCTGAAATAGTAAGAGGAATGTTTTGGTTGTCCAAAAAACAATCTGATGATGCCAGATGAACTCTGACCACACTTCCTGTTGCCAGATACCAGTCATGTACAGTGGAACAGCCAGGATGTGAATTTCACTCTCTTAATTCAGTTCCAAGCAATGAATTGTTAATTGCACACTATACATCCTGTATTGCTTGTGGAAGAAAATATACTGCAAATGTGTGGGAAAAGATATGGATGACAGTTTTTGGAGGCTGGTTAGAGAAGTATTCTAATGAGCTGGAGAGCTGAGAGGAAATGTTCTAAAGAACATTACCACTGTGACACAAAATCCATGCATTTTAGGTTAAAACCAGCAGCTGTGCCTGCAGTAACATCTCATATTGCTTGCATTCCTAGAGGGTGTGCTGCTATTTTGAAATATCTGCAATTGCTGATCTGCCTCAACAGAAAGGTAAAAACAGCAAGATGCATACTCACCTGCAGATGCCACGAGCTGATAATCCTTTACAGCAGGTGATCATACTTGTATAACAGAGTTTTACAGCTTGAAGTAGTAAAGCAAAGGTAACTAACTAGTAAAAATACAGAAACTTATGGCATCACCTGCCTATAATTATTCAACCTCTGAAACCATTTGAGCTCCATTGGCTCATCTGCCTTGTCTTCTAACTGTCAGAAGAAATTATTTCACACATCTTTTGTGTTCCAACTGCCAGCCCCATATGGAGAGTTCAGGTACCTATCTTAACTTGCCACTAGGTAACTATGTTTAGACAACTAAATTTGACTCTCTACAGCTTATGGTTAAAAAAATAATTTCAGGCATTAAATGTTTTTACATCTGAACAACTTCAGAAACTCAGTTAAAGATCACAGCTGATATAATACATAAAAAGGGGTTATTTTAATAAATACAACCTCAAGTAGATTTTATATAGTAGGTGGGTCACAGGAAAAAATTATACCAACTGAGGTTAAGAAAGGACTAAGGAATGCTTCTGATTAAATTTTAATGGAAGCAGTTTCATTGGTTTGTTGTATGTCTAATAGCTGTTTTAACTGTGTAGTTTACTCTGAATATAGTTCACTTTAGCTAGAAATTTGTTATGTCAAAGTAGTTAGAGAACTGGAATTAATTCATTTTCTTGTGGTAGGTTCTATAAAATGAACCCCAGCAATATAAAATTAATCATTACCTCTCTGATTTTTTAGAATATTCAAATAAAACCAGAGTAAATTGCACTAAAATATTTTGTATGATTAACATCTGCCATAACACGGACCTTGTTTTCCAATCCTGATGATAATCAAATCATTACTATACAACAAGATATGGATAACACAGTTTCATCCTGAATTTTATCAGTCTGGATCCCATAACTTTATCCTGAACAGTAAAATGTTACAGTAGACATAATAATGGGTCACACATAATTTATGGAGGGCAACTCAAATATCAATCACAAAAATCATGGATTGGTTTAGTATGGGAGGGACCTTCCAGGATTATCTAATTCCATCCCTTCACCATGGCCAGGGACATTTTTCACTACATCAGGTAGCTAAAAGCTCCATCCAACCTGACCTTGAATATTACTAATGATGAGACTCCTGCAACTGCTCTGGCCAAGCTGTTCCTGTCTTTGACTACCCTCATCAGGAGTGAGGTGGGAAACCCCATTGCTTACAACAGGGTGTCTCCCACTACTAACACTGCACTTTCTCCTGGTGCTGTAGTGTAGCTCTGGCTCAGCTGGCTCTGAATTTCTGTTTTTAGAGTGCCCTCTGTTCCTTATCAGCTATGAGGACAGTGAACATATTCTCTAGGTACAAGTTTTCAGGAACAGCAGAACCTATCTTCTTGGTACCAGCTTCTAGGCTTTGCCATCATGGGAGTTTCTACCTGACACCCTATAGAGGCCCAGAAGATAAGCTGATAATGTTATATCTCAAACACTAATAGCTGGAGAGACACGGAGCCAGCCAAGGACTGTGGGTGATAACAGCCAAGGAATGTTGCTAATAACACTTCTGTGAGAAATAACAGAATGTGGCTGGAGAAGGGCAGGAAACATGGAGATAAGGCAGGACTTTGCAGGGAAAAATTCCTTGTTCTAGTTCCTGGAAATAAGCACAACACAGTGTAGCACAAGTGCAAGAATGAGGCTGAAAATGGCATATACATGGGGGAGATTAAGACCACCAAAGACCCCTAAAGCCCTCCAACTCATTTCCAGAAATGTTTAGAAGAACAGACTGTAGCTATTCACTAATTTGCATAGAAAGTGAGAAACTTTTCTCTAAGAAGGAACCCCAACAAGCCCAGTACATTTGCTCTGTGTGCACCCCAGACTCTGTACACCCCAGCTGGATCTATGGATTTACACTGCAGCCAGGACTAACCGACCAACCCTCCCTCCTTCCTTCCCTCCTTCCAATTAATCTCTTTTAATTCATCTCTCTCTCCCTCCCTTCATTCTACCTTGTTATCCAAAACACTGCTGTGTTTTGGATAACAGGGTAGAATGCTGTGTGTTTATGCTAGTAGGTCAGGGACTAACAAACCAATTTCCATGCCAAGTGTATAATTTACTACAAAACTTTGTAAGCCTTTGCAGACCCCTCTGACTTTTGTAGCTAATTTCAACCATGGGCAGCTGTGAACCTTGGGTGCTCCTTTTCACTTATGATTGGGATGTCACACACCCTGACATGCACAGGCTCTGCCCGTCTCGCTTCTACAGTGGGAAGTTTGAACTCTTGAAGCTGCAGTTGCTTGGAAAAGAGCCATTCAACTGCTTTCCTTTCATCTCTGATGCTGCTCAGTCTGCTGACCTCCTCCTGCAGATCTTTCATTTGGTGGCACAGCTTCTTGACAACTGCACAGCTGCTACAAGCTGTAAAACCATCTGGCCTAACCTCAGTGAGTTGTCCCAGGCACTCCTTGCTGTTTGAGATTTGTAGATCTGAACCCTCTTTCTGAGGATTTGTCTGGGTCAAGCCTTGGATGTCACAGTGACAATAGCTCTAACAGCAGCTGGGAACCATGCTCTGTCATGATGTCACTGCCATAGCTGGGGACGTATGTATGCTGTTTGGCACAGAGCTGCTGGCTCTGGGTTTGTGCCTTTCTTCACAAACTGCTGCATGTGTGAGCTGCCTCAGTTAGCTGCACACACACTGATGTGCACAGCACAGCTTCAGTACTCACCTCACAATGAGACACCCTTAATGTAATTATTTAAAAATCAAGAACTTGAACCCAGACTGTTATTTAAAGTGACTGACTTAAGAGTCTACCTTAACTTTTGGAGCAGTCTGGAGATGGTGTTAAGAGATTCCAAAGGGTAGAACCAGGTCAAACTGCATCTTGTAGAAAATTAATGTCATACTAGGCATTGTGTTTTGCAGAATGTTCTTTCCCTTCTTTCATTATTTCCTTATATTCTCCTCAGCAGAGTTATAACATGCAAAATTTGATGTTTGATCTCTTTTTGTATCATTTCTACAAGAAAGGAAAGGAATGGTTACCTGGAGTTACTTATCTCATTCACAGAATGAGAACTGCAACTTTAATTTCACACTTACCTGAAAGGATGCTATTCTGCTCAAGGCAAAATAGTTTTAGTTTTACTTTGTTATTGAGTGAATATTTAGTGAAAGATGCATATGTTCCTCTGCTACTAGAGAACCTAATTTCAGCAAACATTGTGTGCAGGTTAAACAACAAAAACAACAAAAAAGGATAACTGAATAAATCTGCTTATTTCTCTAGGAAATAAACAAATTGGGTTCTTGGATGTCAATTGATAAAATTTCACCTAAATTTGCAAAGATTAAAACCTGCTGACATATTCTGCAACACCTAATAGTGTTTTATAATCTTGTTGGAAATTGTATGGTTCTGTGAATGACATGGATTTCATTTTCCTGTGGCTTACCAAAAGATGTGCACCTAACATATTATGCCTGGCCAAAAATCTTATGAATAGCATGTGAAAAAAATTATTTGTACATGGCAAAATTCTGGGGGAGAATTAGCAAAGAAGCATGCAAGCAGTAAAATGGAATTCACAAAACTGTCTTGTCTTTAAATGTGAATAACTTCCAGTGTGTTTTTTCCTGTGCATGTGTGGATGCTAAGTGAACTTTGAGCACCTAAATGGAGTTGTCTAACAATTCAAAACTTCTACAGTGTTTGGTGCTAACAGCAAATCAACTTTCTGATTTTATTTTTTTTTTTGTGCCAAGAACTTTACACCTTCACTATTTCAAATTGTGGGTTAAAAAGTAGGAACTTTGTATTTTATACCTAATGGACAGATAGGACAGATAAATTGATTTTAAAACTATAAACTCCCTGCTTGCAATTTGTGAAACAATCACAAAGATTTCTGTGAGATTGGTTTTGAGATTACTCTTTCTACCTTCTATTGAAGCTGCTTTTGTGTTGAAAATGATTACTCTGAAGAGTAATCAATCTGATTTCTTGTGTCACAGGAGCACACATTTTGTCCACCCAGCTAGTATTCCACAATCTGTCAAAATTGGTTTTTGGAAATTCTTTTCTTTTGATCTCAATTTTTCTTTTGCACCATACTTCCATATTAGTTGAAAACAATCTGAAAGAAAAAAGCATTTTTAGTCCCCAAAGTGGATAACTAGTAATCTAGATGCATCCTCTTTTCCTGCTTCCTAAGGTTGGAATGAAGAGCTGCATTATAAAGTTAGGTTGTTATGAAGAGCATGGGGCAGTCAAATGACACAGAAATAATGTCAAAAAACACCATAGTGGACGTAAAGGTTAGCTTGAGTGCTTCAAATAGTCCACATTTCTTTCAAGAAGAAAATTGTCCCCATTCTCATCTTGTATTTGTGTTTGCACCATTGTAATCAGAGAAAAAAAGCAAGCAAGAAAAGAAAGTGTTAAGTCTACCTCCTAGTGGCAAGAGTAGTCTTCTGACAATCTGTTTATCTAACTACACTGCTGTTCATTAAACTGAGAAATTAATTCTATTCAAGGACCAAAATACAGGGTTCTCTTCCATACTTGTACAATGCTCAGAAGTTTGTTCATTTCCTGAAGCCTGAAGGATAAGTTGTGGCAGTTTTGAGCTTCTTAAGATTTTTACCTTTTTCTAGAGAGTCTTTCCAGTCCAATAAATTATCTTGTCAATGGGTCACAGAATTAAACCCAGATGTATTTTATTTACTTAAAATAAGTGAGAGGAGGAAGTAGGCTCTAGTATTATATTGTGGAGCAAAATATTAAATGGTATTTATTTAGTGTAATTGTAATAGGATTTCACCTAGTAAGAATATAATGAACAGTAGAAAAATTTATTTTCAAACTACCTCTTTATAAATACAGTATGTAGGGGGATAGACTATTAGAAAATAAAGATAGTGTAGAAAGTAATCTTACCCCTAAGGAGTTGCAGCTGGGCCAATTATGAAAGATTAGGAACAGGCCTAAATTTAACAGGCCACAGCTGTAACCAATGAGAAAAAGAATGCTGTAAAATAGTGGGGTGGGTGGTTGAGAAGGGAACTGGAGTTAGTTGGTTACTTTGTGAAGAAGAAAGAGTCCGTGGTCTGAGGAGATGCCCACGAGAAGCACCAAGAATGTATGAAACTTTTGCAATAAGGACACAACAGTACAGAACCCTTGAAATAAGATAGAAATAATAGTAGACCTGGGATTTGGGAGGTTTTGTTTTCCTGTTTGATTCATCTTCTTTAGCCTTATTTTCATGTTTAGCGAATCTTTAATTTAGGGACTAAAAGCACTTAAATATTTTCTAACATTTTCACTTGTAGTTATATTTTTTAGTCAGGTTGTACCAAAATATTGAGATCAACACAGTTTCATTACACTGGAGGGTACAAAACAGACCACTTGTCTAGGCCATATTACATCAGCTTCTTTAGAAGCAGGTTTAGGAAAATGTTACTGAAAGCCTTGGATAAATCCAGGTAGACCATGATGCCCTAGCCCTTGATGCACATAAACTGAGCAGGTTGCTTTGTCATAGAAGATGATCAGAATACCAAAAATTATTTGCCTTTTAGGAATCCAGGCTGGCTTTCTCCAGTCACAGATTTCATTCAACTTATGAGAGGAGCCTTTGTTTCATAACTTTTTCAGGGACTGTTCTAAGACTGAGGGGACTATAATTTTCCTGTACCCTGCTGTAAGGATAAGGATGACAATTGTACCAGCTTGTAACTGTATGACTTAAGGCATCTCAGCAAGATGTCTCTCCTGGCATCTGAGACTGAGCAAGGGAACCTGTTAATTTATGACAACAACCAGGGGAAAGAAAAAACAGTAAAGCAACTGGATGTTGCCGTTGTGACTGCTGTTCTTCTGCTTTTAATGTTCCAAAATGGGAGGGAGACAGAATATTTTGGCAATTGCAAAAAGAGAACCTGCTCCCTGGGTTACTGAGCAATATATGCTTCTATCATTCTAATTATGACTGAATTTCCTTGAGATAAAATTGGATAGCAGTAGAATGGAGCAAGTCAGGACAGACTTCTTTTTTTAAGGGTTGGTTGGTTTTGTATATGTGTTTGTTTGCTCCAACAAGGGTTTAACTGATTTTTTTTCCTTGGTGTGAAAGGCAATGAAAAAGAATAGAATTTGGTGTCAGAGAAGAAAGTAGCAACATAGTTCTTTAAATAGATCCTGTTGTGGTTAACTGTGGCAGAAACAAATTAACATATCCATGAGAGTAATTTTAAGCTTTAGCTTTTTTAAATTACTCATTGAAAGTGTAAGTATAAAAGGAAGAGCATAGCACTCATCCTTTTTCTAAATCACACAAATTTTGCCTCTGAGGATTTGTGTACTGTGATACACAATGTTCCTTAATTTTAGTCTGAAGAACATGTGTTATGCATAAGTGGTAGAGCAGAGTATACACCAAAAATCCACAAACAATAAAAAAAACCTATATGCAGAGTATCCCAAATACTCAATAACTGATAATGAGATAAATTAATGAATGCATTTTCTATTTATTTTTCATTGGTACATTGGTTTAGAGAAAAATTAAGGACAAAAGGGACCTCTGAAGATCATCCAAACTTCTGCTTAAAAGCTGAATCTTGACCCTCGAGGCTGGAGATTCTTCAATCCTACAAGACAACCTTTTCCAATGTTTACAGCTCTTGTGGTAATTATTCTCCCTATTATGTGGTGGGAATTTTCAGCGTTCCATTTTGTGTCTGTTGATACTCATCCTTTCCACTGTGCATCTGTCTCACCAGGGAAAGCTAAGAGGACAAAAAGACATTGATTTCCTAATCTATGTTCTTTGTCACTGTCCCCTTGCTGCCCCTCTTAGACACAGAGATGGTGAAAAGAACTAATAGAAACTAAAGAAGGCACTTAGTACTTGAAAAGAACTAATATAATTTCTCTTATTAAAAATAACAACTGGAAAAAAAAACCCAAAACCCATCAAAATGACCCCAGACTAGAGCTGGAAGGTCTACAGCACAACAAAAGTCAACATAGAAAAGCACTTGACTTTTTTTGGCAGTTAAGGGAAAGAACTATATATTTTCTCTCTTGGTTTTTTCTTTCTCATAAGATTCTTTCTACAATTGACTGTTGTACATGTGAAAAATGCACCTGGAAAAGGTGGTAACTAGAGCACATAAGGGAAGTAATGGTTTTTGATAGGACTAGTCAGTTCTGGTGCTGTTGGAATGTAAGGGTGAATTTTTACAAGACAGTAGAAAAAATTGTGAAGTTGTGAACTGCAATTGTGGGTTTTATTTGTGATGTTCCCATTGAACAAGATGACAAGGGGTAGAAAGTTAATGCTCTTAAGCATGGCACAAGAATGTTTTAGTAAAACTAGCAATTTGGCCTCCATTTCCTTTCTGCATAGATTGACTCATCCGTGCTATTTACTGCTGGTAAGATGATACTGTTTGTACTTAGCTAAGAGATTTGGCTGAGGCAGACTCAGATAAAACCATGGAATTAATTAACTGTTAAACAATATCCATGTTCAAGAGTCCAGTGCTTCATTTCACTTCCAGGATCTCTCATTTTGCTATACAGGCTTTGTTCATAAGACCACTTATATTGGTAATTGCTTATGATTGCATATTTTAATAGATTCAAAGACCACCACCATCATTCAGCCTGAACATTCTGAAATGTTTAAGTGCTCAGAAATATAGAAAACAACAGCCCAATATCTAGGACTGTTATTTATCTTGCAGTAAAGTGAGACCATTGTTGTCTGTGAAGCCAGATGAAGCCAAAAGAGTTTTTCTTTTCCTGCAAAAGAAATGGGGAAGATCTGATGGGACAAGATTTAGTTGAGACACTCTTTACAATCAAGTAAGAAGGATCAAGCCATATGTCACCTTATTATGGTCTGCTCACTGTAGAAACAGAAGATTTTTTTTCCCCTGTTTTTTGTAATTTTGTTAAAGCACTGGAAAGATACATAGAGGTATGATTTCCCTGAATGTAAGCACCTAAAATAATATTGTTTCTCATATCTACCTTTCAAATAAACAGAAGTTGCAGTGGTCTTTCTGTGCTATTAAAGTCCTTTCCTTGCAGGACACAATGGATGAGCACAAACTGTTTAAGGAATACTCAATCATCAAAACTTTTCTGCTTGAACTTGAAAACCAAAATGTATTACCGATGCAAGAGTGAAAGAAAGATTTCATCCATTCTTTGAGGATTTCAGGATTTTTGCATGCTACATATTAAGTACTGAACTAATTCCTAGATTGAACATTTTTATTTGATAAAACTCATTAACACAAATGCCCTATATGTTAAAAAATTTGATGAAACACCTTTAATTTATTGCTTGTCTGTTTAGTGGTTTCTTTAATTTGATTTTCATTATTTTTCCCTGTAATCAATCCATATATTTTTCTTGGCAGTAACTTTTTCCTTTGAGTCATTTATTTGACAAAATTACTGTCAAATTAATTAAATAATTAAATGTACCGCTCTTTTTATACTGGAAGTCTTGTAGTTCAATTATTTATATTTAATCAATTGTTAATACCCCTGTACAAAATTATCAATGACAAAAAGAAAAGAAATGGCTCTCTTCTCTCTTACCAAGAGATAACTAGGAATATAGCAACCTTAAAAATTTAAATCATTATGTCCAGAATTTTATCTCTGTGTATCTTTATTCCTTTTTAAGCTCAGTGTACAGGATCTAATCTTTCCAATTTCATCAACTGAGATGCACTTAGTTTTTTAGCTTCACAGCAGAAGAACTAAACAAAGGAAATATTTCATGTAAGTTGAATGGTTGCCATATCATGTGTCAGACAATTTACAACATTGTGACTCAATGCCTTAGCTCATCACTACTTCTAAAATGGCAACTGTGAAACTGATTTTTAAAAAATTGTGTTTTTACTCTTTCGCCAGCATTGCTCATCTGTGTAACCTGACAGTGAAATGACAGAATGTCACAAAAGTATAGGAACATTCAAACTATGACATAGGATGTTATTGTGAATCCATATGACATGTGGCACCTCTGAAGAACAGTGATATGAGGAATAACAGTCTGCTGCAGATAATGAGGTAGGAGTAATGCATACACAAACTCTGACCCTGAGTTCCATTAAAAAGACAACAGCATAAAATACAGCAGGAAACTGCATGAAACAAAAGCAGCAGCTTAGCAGAATTGCTGAACAAGGTGGAAATTACCAGGACAAACAAACAATAAACACCAAGTAATGTTATTAAGTCTGCTAAACCATGGCCATTAGAAAAGGGGAGAGAGAAGTGGGATGTTAATTTGTAAGGGAACAAGAGTGGTAAAGGATAAGATCTTGAAAATGAAGAGAAACACAAGGTGAAGTAAGACGGTGTTTGGTTCTGTTAAGGATACTTGTGGAGTAGCTTTTTGCCTGACCATGTCAGACTGAAGCTAGAAAACAAATTTGAATTATTTTCTCTGGCAAAACTTATACCTGGTTGCCCTGTGTAGTTAAGGAAGTGCCAGGCTGGATGTGTTTCCTAACTTTTCTCAGGGTCATCTACAGGAGGTCATGTAAACATCCTTAGTGCAAGGAAGAGCAGGCTTAAATTATTTGAATTTCAAGAATGATTGATAGAATATATCACAGATCATTCTAATGGTCACCTTTAAATCTGAGAAACAAAATTGGTGATGTGTTGCTGAACAATTATGAAAACAATAAGAATTTCTGCAAATTAAAGATCAGAAGAAATTAGTTCATTGTACCTGCTGAGAGCTCTCTTTGCCAAAGATCTCAGCACTTCACACTAGAAAAATATGGACTCATGTAATTAGGTGTTTGTAAAGTACCCCAAACTTTACAGTAGAAATACTCAAATGTCCCTGGTCCTTACCCTGATCTGCAAGATTGACCTCAGGACTGCTTTATTATTTCATACTTCTGTGATAATGTGGACCCCTGATTGCATCTGGTTATTCTTCCATCAGACAAATGAGTAAGAATCCAAAATCATCTGAAACTATGCAGCCAATCCTGCAGAGAATCCACCAGCTAATGAATAGAAAAGATCCTTTGCAACTTAGTCTCGCATAATTAGCACAAGATAAATTAAAAGTACTTGCAAAATAGAAAATTTTAACCTTGAGATTATTTAGAATATTCACTAACTTCAAAGCAGTAGAACTACATTATTTTCAAAGTGTTCTATTTTTGCTGGATTTGACTTTTTGTTTGGTTTTGTTTGTTTGGTTTGGCTTTTGGCTTGTTTTTTTTTTTTTATTTCAGACCTAAAGACATATTGGCAGTTTGCAGGCTTACCTATTTTTGCAGCTGAATGAAGGAAATTGCTTCTCCCTGTAAATAATCTCACTTGAATAATTACTAGTAGATATTTATGCATCCTGTTTGCAAATTTCTCCTGTATAGATAATTTGTAACTTCTCTAAGCAGTATCCACAGTCCTCATTATTCTTGTCACTGTATGTTTTGCTTAATGTCTAATTACAGTTCATAACTGACATGGAAAACAATGTAATCTACATAATGTTCAGCTGTGTATCTTCCAGACTGCCTGACAACAGCTTTGTCCTAGCAAGACTAATGGAGAAGAATCACTGGAGTATATGACTGTGACAGTCCTTCTTCCTTCTAGTGCTAGGCACACCACATAACTGAAATAATAAGTAATATTATTGTTTATAAAGCTAAGTTTAAAACCGCTTCCTCACAGGATGCCCATTGCCTAGATGCCACAGACATCAATTGAATTCTGTTTTCTTGAATGTATTTTTTCATATTTTACCCAGTGATTCAAGCTTATGAATCATGGAGCTTATACAGAGAATTCTACTCATGTATGAAACAAAGTCATGGTTGATTGATACAATAACATTTTTGAAATTACATTCACCACCATGAAGTTACTGAAGGTGTACAGGGTATTGATGTTGTGGTGACTTTTTGGAAGGAAGGTTCTTTGATAGCAAGAAGAATATTTATTCATAGAAGACTTACTTTACTCCCTTACTCCCACATGCTGTGGGAGACAATTACCTTCACTACATAAGAACTTATTTTTCTGAAAAGTTTAAGCCATTGCCTATAGAATATAAGTTGTACTTGCCACTGTGGCCTTAGAATGGTCCTGGATCACAAACATCAACAGCAACTAATGTCAATTCAGCATGAATTGAGAATGTGCACTTGTGTTTTGACCAAGATGAAATAATTTAAAAAATGTTATTGCTCATAAAATCTCTCAAAATATTGCTGTTTTGCCTGGTTTTTTATACATTATGTAGACATAGAAGTGGGTCAAAACTCAAAAAACTTAAGTTTTGCTAGAATTTCTCCTCAGCCTAATAATAGGACATAGACTGTTTTGACTTTGCTTTTTCTTTAATAAGTAGAATCTTACAGAGCTTTGCTGGCCTCTCATATGAATATGGATACAACATTATGTATCTAGTCTTCTAAAAAATTCTGGCACATGAAAGCTTGTATGGTAATGCTTCTTCTAGCAACTCAGCCTATAAGTATTCATTTGAGTGCTTTCATCATCTGCTTAAAACTTCTCACTTTTTGGCTATATAGTTTTACATCGCTGAGTGGTGCTCAAAAATCTTTTTATTATATTTTAATTGCATTGGTTAGTGTAAGTGGTCAAAAAATAAAAATACCTCTAATTTTAAAGAGTATGCTGCTCAAATATTTTCTTGTAAATCAATGCTTGAGAAATATTTTTTCAAAGCAGTGCTTGTTTTAAAAAGTTTAAAGTTTTTCATCTTTTCAGACAACAATAAAAAGATTCAGTTACTATGAATTTAATAAGAAGGATTTTTTTTTTTTTTTTGGTCCCAGAAAGGACAAAATGACTCTTCTTTTGTATGTTGCTATTATGTTCTTGCATTTTTCTAGTCACACACACTCCTGTCTATAAATGAGGACGTTTTAAGAGATTTAACTACTGGAGAATTTATGGATTGACTTCAAACAGAAGTATGTTCTACAGTTCTGCAGTATGTTGAAATTATTTAACTTAACTTATAGTACATTAATTTGTGCTTTGTATTTTATCATTAAAATCTCAAATACATTTGCTAATTTATGATTAATACAACCGTTTCTAATTTTGGTGTTTACACTAAGAGCAGTATCCCTATTAATAAGTAAAATAAGCCAGAGCATGCTCTTGGACTCTGAAATCAGTTGGGTCATCTTGACATAAGTATCCACTGTCAGCATACAACATATGCAAACTAGTGGCTTTGTCCCAGCTGAATGCTAGTTCATGCTCATCCTTTCACAGATCACATCCTGCAGTGCTTCTCAAGCACTGACATGCTTCTCACACCTGCCATGCTCTCATTTCACCTACTTCACTCACAGCTGGTCTGCAGGCAAAAAGGCATGCACAGTGCATCATACACCCAGTCAAGATGAGAGCATGGTTTAAGTCAGCACCCTCCCACTGATATCTCACACCAAAAGCTGCTGTCACCACTGCAGTTCTTGGTTATTTCTGTCCATAATGCTGCTAGCACAACCTTGTCTCATGTACTTTTTCATTACTAGCTAACCACCTCAATGTCTTCCATTCTCTATGATAAAAAAACTGTTTCCACAAGTAAAGCTCTTCAGTTTTATTATAGAATGAACTGTATGTTGAAGAAAATTGACAAGGCAGATCAGTAACATGAACTCATACCAACAACGGTAAATCATTGAAATGGCCTGGGAACTGTAGAAGGACCTTTACAAAAATTTACAAAATTACTGGTTTATAAAATGTTTTTGACCTGTTTTAACCACCTGTTCTGTCTCTAATCTTGCTTAGCAGATCCAACTCATGTACACACACAGACACACACACACACAGATATGTACAAACATAAAAAGTCTGTCTCGTAGCTGGGTCACTCCTGGCTTCCCCAGCAGCAGGCCTGGTCATGCTGTTTGCTGTAAAGTTCAATTTTAAGCTTCCTACTGTCTCACACAGAGAGCACATACACAGGAAATTAGTTAAGAAGGTAGTTTAAGGAAGAGATAGCATAGGCTGTGGTGATCAGGCTCGTCAGGGCATGTGTACTCAGAAAATCCTTTCTTAAATGCTACTGGCCCATTTCAGCCTCCTTTTTCTTCAATTCACCATTATTCTTGTGAGATCTACCTTGATCCCTCCTTTGAGTCTTCCTCTGAACATCAAACAATAATATTTGCTCCTCTTTGCCTCACCTCAGAAGTTTTATGCAGTCTCTCAAGCCCCTTCAAATGTCTCATAAAGAGGGTTGAGTTTTTATGGGGTTTTTTTGTTACCCATGATAATTTTATCAGTTGCAAAGTATCAAGGTTACACTTGAGGTATTCCTTTAGTGACCCTTCAGCCAGCAGCCTGAGATCTAAGTTTTTTTAATTGTCTTTGTTTTTTTCTCATGTTCATGAGGGTTTGTGTGTTTGGTTTATTGTCTTTCTTATCCTTACAGAAGTAGCCTAATAAATAAAGTGTTCCTAGATTCCACATATCCTTAAATTGTTATATTTATACAAAAGCAAAGTCTTCTGAGATAGCTTTGGACTTAATATCTCTCATAGACAGTTTCACACAGAGCAGTTTTGGGAGACTGATAAATAGCTCAAGAAAGAGTGTGCAGGACATAAAATCTGACAAAGAGTACAAATGGCAAGAATCATGTGCCTAGACACATGACTGGAAGTATTTTTCATACCAGTATATATGTATCCAAAGACTCAAGAATGACCATTCAGTCCAGAAAGAGTCAAATTCTTTGTTCTAGTTCTGTCCATCTTCTCCTCTCCAAACAGAAGAATGATAGACTGTGAGAGTATTTACAAGCTGCAAATGATTGCTTATGATATCCCTTTACACAGAGATGTCTTACTATTTACTAAGCCTTTATTATCATTCCTTTTCTATTTTTAGCTAGCCTTCTGATGAAATCCTTTCTTCTATTGTTTTAGTATAGTTTTAGTATAACATATATCATAAAATAATAAATCAGCCTTCTGAAACATAGTCAACATTCTCATCTCTTCCTTTCATCCTAAGACCCCTGCGAACACCACCACAAAACATATTCTCTATTTTATTATACAGAAAATTAATATTGCAATTGAGCAGTGCTAAATGCAAGAGAAATCCTTTCTGCACACTTGTTAGGCTACTTGTGTCTTTCCAAACTGACAACAAATAATTCAGTAACTTTACTTTGACTACTTTGTGTGTCTGTTCCTGTATTTAGTTTTGCTCCTCCACAATAATTTCCTGACTTCTTATTTCTTAGTGCTTTTGAGAATGTCAAATTTCTCTATCAGTCATCTAAAATCCAATTAAATTCACCAGTCAATGAGGTGCTTTAGAAATAATATGATTGTGTATTACAAACTGATGTCTTTGCTACAGTATTTTTCTGCTGACAATCCCATATTTGTTTTTAAATACAGGTTTCATAGCATGTTGTAATTAGAGATCAGTTAATAGTGTTGGATGAACTAGGGAGTTCTCAGTATAATAAAAATTATTTACCATTCATTATTTTCTGTTCATTATGTGGCACAAATTGTTTGCTTGGTTTTTTATGAGTGTAAGTCTGAAGAAGAAATGGAAGTGAAAGTGGCTTGAAAAAGCTATACAATTTTCAAATTATGATGTCCAGATTTTTATTAACATTTTAATACCTTACTATTCTTTCCAAGCAGTTAGTGTTTAATGAAGTGAGATATCTTGAAGGCACTTCATAATTGCTGAGAAAAAAATTATATCTACTGCACTTTTTCTGGTTTATTTTTTTTCTGACTGCTCCTTTCAAGGATATTGAAAGGAAAATACATGAATAGATAAACAGAGTTTTCAAAACATGTTTCAAGACCAAAGGTTGACAGTTTTGTGCAATACATAGGGAAGATATGGCCTGGGAAAATGCCTTAAGATTTTGTCCTCACCTCAGAAAAAGTTCCCTGTCAAGTTAAAGGTAGAGCAATCTATTTTTACCCTTGTTAGGTCTCCTATTGCCGACAAAATACACTGGTTTACGCTCGAATTAGGCTGGCTGAATGACAGAAATATTGCATAATACTGCTAATGGTACCCAGTTAATGGAGGGTAATGGAGCAGAAAATATGTTCATTACTGAAAAGGTGGAGAAGAGATGCTTTTATATTGTTAGCCTAGAAAACCCCAAATGACTTACAGTTATTTGTCTGTAGATGGCAGGAAATGTGATTAGGATGTTGGCATGACACCACAACTCACTTAAAAGTGCCCTTTCCCATTTTACTTCTCTTAAAGTTAAGGACTTAAAATCTTAGAATCACTACATTTTGCTTTTCCCTTTGTGAAGATATCTACCATTTCACTATAGTGCAAGACTCAGAACTTCAGCTTACATTGAAAACCTGTATAAAAATATTTTTATTCTTGTTTTAGACTTTTATAGTGTGGCATATTTAACATTGGTGTTTATCACAATTATGTTCAAATTTTAAAAGCTAATATTAAAAATTAAGTTTTCTTCAATACAAAGAAAATGTGGAATATTTCACATATTTGTTTACATTATATAACATTTTTGTTCTATTTTAACATTTTCTACCTGTATCATTCATAATAAAATATTTACTTTCTAAATCTGGGAAGCATAAAAGATTGGCCTCCTTTATGTATGGATAAAGGTAACAAGCAAAACTTTTATTTGGTTAACTGTTGAAACTAAGGAGAAGAAACCCCTCATCTTTATGAAAGTTTAATCAATCATGAGACATAATCTTTTTATATCATACATGGAAAAAAACCAATAAAATTTTGCAAGTTTCATAAGCCTAATTTCTGCTTCCATTGACTTAAATTTGAATAGGAACAGGCTCTTTAAGCTTTTTGACCCTAGGCTATTTTATGCAAATAATACTTAAAGTCAGAGGCAGGAGTTTTTATATCTTTCTTAATCACTTTGTGTCAATGTTTTCAAAATGATTGTGGCAAGAAGTTGCAAATGGCCAAGCCTTCAACCAAAATCTATTACCTAAATGGTCATGGCAAGTGAAAATGCCACAAAAGGGTGCTTTAATTAGGCTACACCTGATAATATTGTTGTGGTCATAGTAGTCATTTTATGTTCAACATATATTCATAGTTAAGATTAAAAATAAAGACAAGATCCTGAGGTTCTTTTTTTTTTTCTAGCCTACTTATAAGAAAAATGTGTAATATTTTCGTATTACGAAAATACGTAAATTATGTATAAATACGAAAATTATGAAATTATGTATAAATACGAAAATACAAAAATTATGATCTGTGAGTTACTAATTCTATAAATAGTATGTGTGGAGATATTGACAATAATATTAATAATACTGACTTTGATTTTTTTTCTCACAAATGTGGTTATGGCTGCATCACATCCACTCTTGCATCCTGGGTTTCAAGCCCTTTTGCCTTTGATCCAGCCTTAAGTCAGAGATGTAGTTTTCTGAATCTCTTCCTGGATGGCTGATAGGTCTGGTGAGTGCTTCAGGAATGTCAGGTTTTAATGGACATAAACACTGTCTGTAATGAGCAGCCATGTTAGGTGTCTATATTACCATAATAAAATAATTAAAGTAAATTCAGCTGTCAGTGCAAAACAGCTAGTACACTGCAAATTGCAAACATACATTCATGGAGACTGACTTCCCTGTGTGCAAAAATCTTTTTGTTTCTAAAATATATATTTGAAGGTCTAGGTGCTATTAAAATCAGAAATTTGAAAATCCTTTATTTTGAAGGGTTTCTATTTGTATATCAATGGGGTTTTTTTTAAAGGATTTAATCCACTTTGTTTTCTGCTGTCTTATGTTAGTCATTTTCCATATTTTAGATGACATAAAAATAAGGACTGAAAGATTCAATGGGCCTTTGCTTAAGCTCTGGGAACTTAAAATGATAAAGCCATTATATTTTGAGATTTTCTAGAAATAAAATTAATATTTTCAAAATAAAAAATCCAGGAGAGATTAAAAAATTTTGGAAAAAATGCATAGGAATTATCTATAATAATTTCTAGTCAAGCAACACTTTATTTTCTAGTGTTAAATTACTGGACAAGAACTAAAATATTCCAAGGTTATTGTCGTAGTGGAGTCCAGATTTATATTTGTACATTTTTTCTGTTTTCAGTCAATGCTAATTAAATTTCTAAATTTTCCTATGTTCCTTGTTATGTCTAGTTTGAAATATTATGTCCAACATTGAAAAAGAGAAACATAATTTTCTTTAGCAATTGGTATAAACTTAAAATACAGGTAAAATGAATTGCCTTTGAACTTTATAATTATGTATTCTCAAAGAGCTAAAAAAGTTCCCTGGGGTCCAAGATTCATCTACAAATTCAGTAATTTCATAATGCTTAATAGTGATTATTCATATTTTTCAAAATATGTCTTTTAATTATTCTTATAATTTTTCCACCTAAAATGTTCTAACTCTTGCACTTTTTTCATTTAAAAGACAAAAGCAAAATATGAAAAAATGCACAGAAAAAATTGAATTTTTCTATGATCTTGAGCCTTATTGAGAACTTCCTGTAGTTCATAGAGGTTTTTTTCCTATAAATCCTTGTTCTTCAACACCAGAATGAAGTACCATATTTCAAAGCCTTCCCAAAATTAATTCTCATACTTCATCTGAAACCTTTCAAGAAGCTGTCCATTCAACCATAAGTTTTTCCAAGATGAATTCAATTAGAAATTCTGTCTGGTAGAGATACTCTTCTTTTCACAGGTATAAGACAGATAGGATGCCTGGAGCTGTTTCCGATTTGTCTACATATTTTCGTTCAGCAGATAGAAAAAAATAATAACTTGAAAATCAAAACTATGAATAGTGACTCCAGTTTTTGTAAAGATCTCTGAATTGCAGGAAAAAAAGCTAGGTGAAAACCTCTCTCTACTACAGGAAAATAATCTTTAGGAACTAACATTCTTCACAGTAGAGAAAGACCTAAACTTTAATGAGATCAAGTTTGAACTAGAACTTTTAACACTGAAGAAGAACTGAGTCCAACTGGATACAAGGAAGACCAGTCTCAGAACTTTAAGGCTAAATTTGTGATTGAACTGAAGAGGTTTATTAGTAACTTCCTTTTCCTAAGCCCTCTAAATGTGCTTGTGTGTGAGGAGAAAGAGACATCCATGCATCTGACTGCTACATTAACCATGGCAGCAGCAGCCAGGGTTCAGTTTCTGTTATTCAATGAGTGGCAATCTGTCTCATTTTTTGCATGCCTGTCAAATAATTTGCATGAATTTCCAGCCTTGATGGAACTTATCACTTGAATGTCCAAGTTGGTTTTCTTTATTCATACTAGAATATTCAGTGAATTCCAATTTGCTCGCCATCAATCATACTTGATCTGTAGTCTGTAAAAAGCAGTGGTTTATGTAACATGCCAAGTTTTTGCCTTTTTATTTCCAGTTTTTTTTTCTTCTGAACTCAAGGAAGTGCAAAAAATGTATCTGACAATAATATTTCCTATCATAAATGGTAACCTGCATCTCATGCTACTCATTAAAATTTATGAGGCATCCTATACTTGCAAAATCCAAATAATTTTTTTTGTCACCACAGGAGAAGAACAAGTAACAGAAAATTTGAGTCGTAAGCAGTTACAATGAAACATAGGCAGCTACACCCTTTTTGAAATGTCTTGTTAAACATTATATCTTCATTGGAGTAAGAATGTTAACTGAAAATTCCTTCTGAAAGTTCTGTGAATAATACATAAAGTAAAGCAAGCACCATGATTTCAAGAAAACACAGCTCAAAAATCACTTTATAAAAGGTGTGTTAGCATGTCTTGAAAAATTAGCAAAAATGTAAAAGTTTTATCTTTCTTTCTTGGACACATAAAAATATTTTTTTCATTCCCTATCTCTGCATTCAGTAAATTGATACCTTAGCCCTCTTTTGATCATAAGTTTTTATAGACTTTATTTCAATTAGCAAATTAAATTCATTCAACCATTTTCCTTCCTGAATTTTACAGTATTATGAAAAAGAAAATAGTATCCATTTGATTAAATAAAATAATAGATTACATTGTGGCCTAAATTTTTAAGCATTGTTCTCCATTCACTTCAAAAGAGAGATGTTTTAACATCAGTTTTACAGAGGAAACTAGTTGTTTCAAACAGGAAAAAACCCTGCCATTGCACAGCTGTTTAGGGGATCGTATGAAAGGAGGAGTCTGGTGACCCCTCCAGGCATGCAAATGAAATCCTGCAGAACTTTGAAAACTGGTAAATAGAAATAAGAATTATGACATTTCTGAAAACAGTAGGAAGTTTGAACCTGACCTAGTATTTTAATTGAAACCCTGTAAATAATGAGACTATCAGCTTCATAATACCTGTCCATATATTTACCTTTTTATTTTAAAAAAGCCCAAACAAACCAGAAAATGTAATTAAAGGCAAAATATGAAGCTATCTTTTTTTACAGTACATTTGGATTATAGATAAAGAAGAGAAATATGTAAAAAAATTTAAAAGAACCAATCCAAAAAATCCCCTCCCCAACACAAAACAAAACCAAAGCCTAATACAACAGAGAAAAAGGAAGAAGAAATACAAACCAAATTTTAAAGACGTATATTTTCACAGATTTTGACGAGAGGAATAAGAACACTAGTATGGTATATGCTCACCAGGTACTCAGATATGAGCATTTAAGTTTGCTTAATGACTTCAGAAATACAATCCATATGGTGCAGGGAGTTCTGGTTGAAAAAAACTGCCACTTTAAGTCTTCAAAGGTAGTACTAATAGACTTTTAACATTGGAGGTTAAAAGTTGAGTTGAGAGGGTTCAGACATACTGTAATTTGTTGATAACGTGAGCTCAGAATACTGTAGCAGAGAGAATTACCATAATCTGTTCTTGCAGCTAATGAGATCGGAAATACATAAATAAACTGTAAAAAGAAAGGATAAATTAAGTAGTAATGTGTATAGTAGCCCTCATAAACTCTGGAATAGCAAGATTCAGGATCACTGACACTTATTGTAGTGAATCAGAATCTGTTTGATATGCTGCTTTATTTTGTGTTATCCAGTGAAAAATTTGGCACAACACATAACTGAATTTTTTAAGGTCTTTTATTTAATATGAGCAAGATCTACTCTGACAGTAATGTAAAAAACTAGTATTCTATATGTATATTGCCCAGGTAAAATCTAGGCTTTGTTTTATGTTGATTTTACAGTATTTAATAATAGATTTATATTGGCTTGGTTCTGAAACAACCCACCTGAATTACAATAAAAATGAATCAAATTTGTTGAACAAGAGCAGCCTGGATACCAATTAACCTTTTCAGATCACATCTCATCTTTCCAAAAATTTAAAAGGTGCCAAACTGTTCCTCTTCTCTTTTCTAATTTAAAATGGCTTATGTGTTATTTTCTGGTATTGTAGCCATTTTTTTTCCTTTTACATAATTTTGAATCTCTGATGCTAGGATAACCAACGCATAATATGTTTGAAATTATATATGTTTTACAAGTAACATAGAAAAATGTTAATTTGAGTTTAGCATTTTTTACTCATTACAAAATTTGCCATTTTGTTTTGGTTTTTTATTTTAAATTAGTTCTCAGACTTTCTTTTCCTTGGGCAAGCGTAGCTGATGAGAGTGAGGCATGTTGGGATTTCATCTCCAGTTATGTAACTGCTATTTGTTTGGTGCTGTGTGCTGCAATTAACAAGATGAAATAGAAAATGGAATCTAAATAGAATCTAATGGAATCTTGCTGACCAGAGCAAGAAGGTGAAAGACCTTTAACCTATCTAACTTTTTTCTTAGTTTGTTTCTAAGAAAGTCTTGCTTTTCCTCACAAGATATTTACTGTCTACAGCACTGAACTTTTGCTAGAATCCCTCTCCTGCCGCCAATCTGTAAGTAACTACAAAAGAGAAAAGAATCCCATCTTCCTCTCTCCAGTCAGTCCTGTGGGCTTAAACAGACAGGAAAAGTGATTATCACTATAAGCAGTAGACAAAGAATAGATTAACAGGATGTTCTTGCCCATCAAAGTATAGTAATGAGTCCTTTCTACTTCTCCATAGTGCAAAATCCACATAGGAACGTCACAGCAGATCCCTTTGCCCTGAACATATCCTATTTCCTGCAGAGCAGGAATAAGGAATAAGGGCAGCTAGGTCTCCAGTCCTGAGGTTACACCATGGTTTGGGAATATGGTAGTGAGTCCTCTTCATACCTGGGTATGTCCTGGGTTAAGAAAGCCATTCATGCGGATGAAGATGAAGGCTTCATGAATAAAAGCAAAAAACTCTTCAATAAAATGTCTCCAAAGTTCCTAAATCATTCTAGAGGACAAGAAGGGGGTTCAGGTTTGGTTTTTTTTTTAATTAAAGTATTTATAAAGATGTTGAGATGTGTTATGGATGAAGTTCTTAGGTCAGGATCAATCACACATTACTTGATCCAGGATCTTTTATCCTCATGTGTTGAGAAATCAAAGGACCTAATTTATAAATTTTGAAGCAATGAAGAAGTCCCTAGATAGTTATCTAGGAAGCTTCATAAATTGTCCTCCAGAGATGTTAATTTCTCTCCATAGCCCAAAAAGAAGTCTAAGCTAATTCTGAACTAGAAGTCTCTCTTTGATATGGGTTGCAAGAGACCTGAGTGCCCCTCTCACCTTCATTCTTTTGTGTTGCATAAACATACATTTTGCTAGATGCTCAAAGAAAAAAAAAAAAAAAAAAATGAAAGGGAAATTAAAGACATTTAAAGTGATTTTTCAATAATTAACTAATATCTTATTCAAAATATTTTGCCTTGGAACTTAAAGGACTTTTTTTCAGTGTCTACTTCTAAGCATATATTAAGAGGCTTCATCCATGTGCTCAGAGCACATGCAGAATTCCTCTGCCCTTGCCCCAAATCAGCCAGAAACCTATGCAACCCCATCAGTATGTCATTGCTAATGTACACTAATGTACTTTGTTTCTTAGACTTACATGCTTGGGGTTTTTTTTTTTGGTTGTCTTTCAGAACAAAGGTTGTGAACTGACATCCCTGAAAACCTGAGATGTAATTTTGAGGTCTTTTGAATGTATTATGGGTCTATATGTGTCATTTGCAATTTGAAAACTGTTTAGAAGTACATGCACTGGAGACGAGTACTGAAGGTACTGTTGAAATGGAGAAGGATGCTGAAATGAAGTAAAAATGTAACACTCAGAATTTTCTTTTCTTTTAAACCATGTCATACTTTAGGTAAAGCATAGTTATGCAAATTTAAGTCCAGTGTATTCCTGTTATCCTGCTAAAATTTTAATAGCATATGCAAAAGAGAAATATCAAAGAAAATTAAAAATAAACTGTTCAAATAGCACACACTCAAATACAAACCTAAGAAAAAGAGAAAATAAAAATAAAATCAGAGGTAGAAAATAAGGTACAAAGGTTTCTGCCGTTAAATGCTATGTCAAAGATAAACTGAATGGATTTTTCATTCTGAATGTAATCACAAAATAAGACTTGAATAGCAAATTTTCTGTTAGATGAAATTATATCTATCCTGTGAAATTATAGTTTGCAAAGAGCTCCATACAATCACACTTGAGATCATTAAAGTACTCATTCATGTTTGTCTGATTTAGGAAAATACCTGTATTAGGAGAGTTGTTTTTTTTAATTTGATGTTTTCAAAATGGCTCAGTGAATATAGATTTAAAGTAATTAAAGTAGAAATTAAAGTAGAAATATAGTCTTTGCTATTAATAGACCAGTTACTGGAATTCAGCATGATTAAGAAACACAAAAATCAAATAACTCAAGCTGGTTTTGAATAATAGAGGATACTGAAAAAGGCTTCCTTTTTATATTGTGGTTTTGTCTTCATTTTGTTTTCTTATGGCTGCCTGAATAAATGTAGCATCTCAAGCACAGTAATATAGTTGAAGACAGGTGTCATGAATCACTAAACTACCTTGCATCCTAACACTAGCACGAGAGTTGTTATTTAAATCCGTACTCAACAGGACTTCCTTAATATCAATAATTCTGAGTTGTTCTCACTCATTAGAGTAATTTAGGTATAGTTTTAGGGGAAAACACACATATATAGGGAATCTGGTAGTTTTGTGGAACCTGGTGGGGAAATGTGAAATCTGTTGGATTTAGGTGAGCAGCTTTAGGAATGACATGGAAGTGCACTATTAATATTTAAAAGAAGGGGGAGGGAAGGGGAGCTGAAAGAAAAGGGGATTATTGAATAATGAGTTAACACAGCTAAATTGTTAAAATTATTTACATTTCATAGATGATCAGGTTTAGTGTGATATAAAGGGTTTGGAAATATGTTAAGAGATTGTTGGAACTGTGTTTATGATATTTGGTCCTTCACCTAAATCTCCAGCCTCTGGAGTATCCTTGACAATATTAGAAGGATTAGTTGATTAGAAAATATCTTCCTCTTAAAATGCAATATGAGGCATGAAATCCTTCAGACTGCTAAATCAGAATATAAATAAAAACCCAAGGACAACAGGTCCACTTCTTTGATTACAGTATCTTAACTTTGGTGAAGAAGGATGAGAACTGGATGTTTGGATTCTCAGTGATGAGTCCTGGCATATGGAGTTGGATTCTGAGCAATCTGTGTGTGTGTGTATGTGTTTATCTTTCCCAATAATTTTGTTTCTCTGCTGCAAATTATTGCTAATGAAGAAGAGAGAGAAGAATTATCTTTTATGAATGGATGGAGATAATAAAAATGTACTTGAATTTCTGTCATAAAGAAGCCAAGAATCATCACTCTCTCTGGTCTGAAAATTAGTGATGAATAAGGTGTCCAGATGAATATTTTGGTATTTCATATTGTTAGGAATAAGAGCTACAGAAGGAAATACTGAAAGGGGAAAAAGGAGATAATATTAAAATGACAAATAGAAAAACAAGGGGAAAGGGAAGAACTTACTGGACATCAGTAGGTGTCTTCACACATTGCTTGTAAAACAATCCACTTTCTTTCTCCTTTCTCATTTTAATTCTACATAGATTAATTGAATCTTATCTAAAATTTCTACTTAAAACAATTTGTGGGATGCGAAACAAGAGGCTTTTATGTGTGCATCTGTTTATGCTTACATGTCTATTAAAAAGGAGTCTATTGTAGTAAAATCAGAGGTGGAATCAGGAAGGAATCAGTATCAGGAGTCAAGGCAGGGCAGAGGTAAAACAAAGGCCAGAATTTTTTAGAAGGAAAAAGTACAAAGACAAAGATGAGGACAGCAGCATGTATTTAAGCAGAATCTAGGCAAGAGGGGAGAGAACATAAACAGTATTAATTGGTAGCACAAGAATCCAGATTTACTTCTGTAAATCAGACCACAAGACTAGTTCTAAGCTGATTCTACAATATACATATATACATACATCTTATCCATGTTTTTTTGGGTTTTTTTTCCCCTATATGTAATGTTTTTGCAGCAGGGAGGAAGCAAAATTGGAGTTAAAGCTCTTCAAGGCAGCTTTAAATAGGATAACTCAGGAGACATTTCTGTCTGCTCCTACAGGTCTCTGCCTCAGGCAATAAAAGCCTTTGACATGCTCCCTCTTCTTAAAAGAGAGATTGTCCTACATATAATAACCTTGCTCAGTATGCTTATTCAATATTTCAATATTTATGTCACCATTATATGGACTTAATGAAGAAACTGTTAGTATATCCTTAACTGCATTTTCAGATGCTGAAGAAATGAAACAGTGTTTACAGAACCCCTATCAGTATCATGAAAACACTTAAAAACATGTTCTAAATATGCAAGAATTTAAATTTTTGTAGTTTCAGATAGTATTGATAGACATTGGTGATCATATATACTTACCAAGGAACCAAAAATATAGGAAGGCTGACACTCTAACAGCCTACAATCTATATCTAGATTCAATGGCTAGAAGCCAAAGCAGAAAAAAAATTAAATTACTAAAAAATCATATTCTTATCATAAGAGTAAAGACATTTTAAGTATCAGTTAGTATTTTCAGAGTCCCAGGGTGATGAAGCATCATGTTTGTCCATGCCTTACAAACACATCAAATTTATCAGACTAGTTTATCAGAGGTCTCTGATACATGAAAGATATCTTAAAAGGGCTCAAATTTTAAGCATTAAAATAAAGCAAAATCTTGATCTTTAAGTTCAGATCCAGTTCTAGTCAGTGGATATTTCACGCTTTTAAATATATTTAGCACATTGCTTTATTTGCTGAGGCTAGGGCACATTCTAAATTAGGAATTGCCAAGTGGTATGGGATCAAAGTTGTGCAAAGTTTATATATCAGAATGCATATAAGTACTTGATTATTGTGCATGCAAAAATTCATGGCTTTGAACTGCTTTTTTACCATTGTTTCAAATACCTTCTGGAGATCGTATTAGATGAAGTCAAACAAATGGCGGAGAGCCATGTAAAATCCACAAAAAAACACAACACAACAAACCAAAACCAAGCCCCTCACAAAAATAAAAAAAAAAATCCAAGAAAAAAGCAGAAAAAAAATTAAAATAAAAACAAAATCAAAAAACAAAACCAAAATAAAACCCCAACCAAACAAATGAATACTTTCTGTTCTTCAATGTTCCCTAGCCCATAGCTTCTTGGGCACTCTACTGCGACAGGAAAAATGCAGCAGAGCACTTCCGTTCTTCCATCGTTGGTCAGTGTGTGATAGTGAGAGAAAAGCCTGATGAGCCTGGTGCCACTTATTGCTGAAATACAGGGATACAGACAGCTTTGCAACATGGATAAATGTCTTGAATAGTACCATTTCTAGATGTCTAGTTGTGCAACATTTCTTCACTTATTTTCTTAGAGGAGGCAGTATTGTATCAAAGACTTATTTCTGCTCTTATCATGACAGTAACTCCAGTTGTTTGCTAACCTTATGTCTTGTCTTCTCTGCACCTTTGTTCTTTTATGATTGTCTATTATGTTCCCTGAATTTCACACCAGTATCTGTCCTGCTTTTCAGACCTTGTTAAAAGCAATTTCAGTTTCAAATACTTTATTTCTAGAACTTTTAAAGACATATGTTGCTGATTTCACAAAAGAATTTTCTCCTTTGTTATCAGACAGAGATACTGTCTTACTTGAAACAGATATTGTCCTCTCCTCCTTACGTTAAGGGCAATATACTGATCTTGGTTGCTTTTAAGGAAGAATTTTGCACTTAGATAATTTATTGATTTAACTTTTGTACCATTTGCAAAGAAACATCCACATTACAGTGTTGTCAACCCTGAGAGACTAATTTTATGAACAGTATGAATTCCATGTTTCATTAGATAGATCTGAATTCATATTCTCATAATAGTGGGGAAAATTATTGAGTGTATTATACAGGTTAAAAAACAGCAATTTTTTTTAAATCCACATTTCTTTTTTATTGTTTCTATATATATGACAAATTCCTATGTCAATACATATTTTGGTGGCCTGATTCAGAATATAAAAAGCAATACTTACAAATATCATATAAATATGTTCACAAAGATAAATGTCAGACTACATTAACTTCATAGGTATTTTTTACATTTTTTTCAATGACAGCCAATTCAAAAATAAGTATCATAAACTAATTTTCTTTATTAAAGGCATTTTTTCTCTCTATCCATTTTTTCTTGCTATCCATCATTGTTCCCTTAAAGATGTATTGCAAAGGAAGTGTGTAGAGAGTTCAGAGGAAAAATTACATTGATCAAAGCTTAGGCAACTTTCAAATCCTACATTACATTAAAATATTATTAATTAAAGAAAAAGAACATTTTTTCCCAAAAACAATTCCTGTTAATAAAAATACTTTGGTTTTATCACCTTATATCTTTCTGAGAAAGGGCAAAGACAAAGGCAATCTCCTTGGTGTAGGAAATGAAACAGAAAGGTTAAGCCCTATATCTGTATCCCTTGCTTTTTGGTTTTTTTTCCTGGTGAAACTGACCAGAAAAGATGGATAAGGAACTACAGCTTGTAGAAAGAGTGCCAGTGTTTCTCTATTTATTATGAATAAAATACTTTACCTTTTATTTTTGCTGTGTCATTTAAATTTTAATTTTCACCTTTCAGTTAACTACCACTGCAGAAATTGTTAAATAATAAGCGTACCTTACAGATACATGCTAAAGTCCTGAAACATCAAATTGAATTTTCTCACACCTCAATTTCTCACACCTCTAAAATAAACAAATTGAAATCTACTGTACACCAAAACTTTTCACTACTAATTCAGAACTTCACACTGTTCCCAAATATATTTGTAATAAAGGGCAAAAGCAATAAAATTAATGAAATCAGACAGTTAGCAAATTGTCCATAACATAATTTTGACTTTCAAATGTGGATATGAGTGATCCTTTATCCTAAGATTTCAATTTAATAGAGGCAAATGTCATGAAAATTAGATAATTAAAGATAAGATGAAGGTTCAAATTTGTCAATGAACAGATAAAGCTCATTGACGTGACTGAGAGGAAAATTTACCTGTAAACTAACAAGTAAAGGAGCTGCTATGTAAGAAAAATCAATTACTTTTAGAAGTTCTTTGTGGGTAGTTGGTTGGTCAGTTCATTCAGAGAAAATAAGAAATCATCAAATTCACAAAAATTCATATATTTTGGAGCAGATTTGCTCTGGACACTTCTGACTGATCTTTCCTATATTCACCATTGTTTTTGGCCATTGCAGTATTCTGGCTATCAGTATTCTGTAATGTGATAATAAAAAAAAAGACAAATATTCCACTTGGTACTGAAAGCAGCAATAATTTTTTTTTTTCCTCAGTTTTCAGTTAAACATAACTATAAAACATAATCTATTCAAGTGTTTTAAGGATCTGATTTATTTACAAGAAAAATCTGGATTAAATGGCCTTTAATTACAGAATGGCATTATATAAAATGAAATACTAAGCCTTTTAACTGGAACTAACTCAGTAAGTCATAACCATGCATTGAAAATCTTGTTTGATTGTCCTAAGTTTATTAACTCTTTTTTTCTTGATAGCTGCTCAGGACTCTTCTTCCTTCTGCAGTACATTCTTGAAATTCCAAATGTTTTCCTGTTAAAATTTAAGATCAAGAGTATTTTTCAGTTTTATAGCATTCTAACAGGAAAGGAGAGAGAGATCCCCAAAATTCTAGAACACTTTATTATTTGAGGTAGACCAATATGCATTTCCAGCTTAAAATTTTGTAGCTGCCTATTACAGATGTAAATATAAAATTATGACATATCTGATGATCATATTTTCATTTTTATGAATAATAATGACTAAATTTAGGAGTATTCAAAGCCCAAGAAATTAACCTCCAAATAAAGGTATTTAAATATGGCTTGTAAACCTCTTAGTTTCAGGAATGGAGCAGCTCACATCTTCATTATTAAGTGAGATCCAAGCATTGCACGTCCCTCTGATATTTGAATTTCCGTAGAATATAAGCCCAGATGCATTGATGTACAATGGCTTTAAAGTATAGCACTAATTTCTCTGAATTACATTACCTGAAATGCCTGAATGAGGCAGTAGGAAGTAGAAAATGGGAGTTAAGCTATGAATGCAATCATTGACGACTGAAGGGTAATTTGGAGTTGAAGTAATGCTTAACACTTCTGAATCACTGTCTAAAGGTGTCTGTCTTTTCATAAATGCTGTAACACATTTAAATTAAATTAGGTCCTAAATTAGCTAGTTGAGGCTAATTTGAACTACTAAATTAACCAAAGAAATCAAGATTATGAATCATAAATGTGTCATGGCATGGTGTTTTCCTGAAACATGTAAAAAATCAGGCAGATATCCATAAATGAGGCAGTGGAAGAACAATCAATGAGTACTAAGATTGGTTCTTTACCTTTCCACTATTTTTCAGAAAAATTAGAGTAATGGAGAATAAACTGTGATTTTCAGACATTTAATGGCTTCTGTATTTAAATTACATGATGTCCTCATTTAGGATCTGCTGTTTTTTCTATGCTAAAACTCATGAAATAGTTCAAATATCATTTATTCATTTTATAACAGCAAAGGAGCATAGAATGAGAGCATTTGTGTTATTTTTAAAATAGGTTGTTAGAATGTCATATTTAATTTACAAGTCTAAAATTTTATTTTGTTTTTCTAAATGGGGGCATTCTACATGGACTTTCTTTTTAAAATGTATTGGATATGGCAGTTCACAGTACTGAAATTCTGCAGAAAGAAATCCCCACAAAACCATAAAAGAAAAAGAGAGGAAAAAGTGTGATTAATTGCTGACTATAATTCATAAACATTTGAATTGTAATTTAAATTTCAGAGAAAACGTTTGATATAGTTAAGGGTAGTTAGTTTTCAAAGATATTGTAAATGTACATCAAACTGAAGGGGCAAAACACCAACGTGTCTAAATGTCAGAAGTCAACAGACTGCAGTGGAAGAATGGCAATGTATCCTAGGCAACATTCTGCCTTTAAATGTCTGTATTATTTTTGTGAGACCTGTTGAAAGCTATTGTCTTTCCATCTACCATCCATCTCATGGTATTTTGCACAGGGGAAAGAACAGATTTACTACACAATTGCTTTCTCTTTTCTTGGTGACATAACAAAGGATACTACAGAATCATTCCTGTCAATCATCTCTTATGATAGTCAATGTATAAATATGATAGCTGACATAAGCTCAATATAAATCCTCAGATCTTTTTGTTTACCTAGCAAAGGCAACTCCTATGCTGTCCACAATGAAAGCGTGTGTGGATGAACCAGATAAGAAATATATTTGATGAACTGGAAGAAGGATTAGGTGGGAGGTGTCAAATGATTTCTAACAAAAAGAATCATATTTATAATTGAAAAATAATTAATTGAAAAAGCATGGATAATTTTTGCCCAGTGTTTTATCACATTGTAGCAAAGCCTATTATTTTAGAGAATTCAAGAAATATTTTTATCTGCTCACATATTTTTTTACCTTGAAGTCTTCTTATGTCTGAAGTATTCTGTCTAGGGATAAGCCTAAAGTTTTTGAAAATTTTAACTACGATTTAGAATTCCTCTCCCTCTGTGTTTCAAGCCCATTCACCCTCTGCTGTATGGTTATGAAACCTACATTTGTCTCTTTGACAACTGCAACACACCTTTCTTTTTCTGAACTGTCTTTCCTCCTGGGTATTGATTACCAGCACGTTACCTTTGTCAGTCAGTATAAAAACCTTTTTCATTCAGCCAGGTCTTAGCTAGCTTACATCTTTTCCCACAATATGGTCTGTCTAGGAGCTTAAACAGATCTTTTAAAATAATCTCTAACATTAACTCTAGCTGACCCTTACTCTCTTGCATCCACTAGCCCTTTTTGCCGGTGGGATTGCCTGCCACTCAGAGGTCACAGTTCTAACAGCTTCTGCCGGAGGCCAGCCTCAGGCTGTGCAGCTGGGTTTGCATGTCCTTTCACACTACCTGAGGGCACAGCAGCACAAACACAACACACGTTTTTCAACATTCCATGAAGCCTTAAGCATTTTTTTGTAATGTTTGGGGGAAAAAAAAAAAGCCAAACCAAAACAAATCCTACTGTTACAACAAGTATTGTGCTCTGGCGAGGGTGAGCATATAAATGTGATAATTTTTTAAGCTGAAGATCTTGTCTCCAGAGGCCATCTACCATCCAGCAATGTGTTGCAATCTCCCTACTGCTGTAACATAGTAGGAACATTGTAGAATTTGTCTTATTTATTTAATGTCTAGTTCTTCTGTCACATTGAAAGGATGGTGGTATTTTCTTTCTGATAAAGAAGCTAAAAGCTTTATCCAAGCTGATCCCCTTCAATGGGCCAAGATCAACATTATGAATGGCATAAAAATATTCAGGATACCTTCCTAAAATTTAAAAACTTATACCAGTTTTGGAGGTAAAGTTCTATGCTAGCATATTTCAATGACATGTACAAATATTTTTAAAAAATATTCTTCATTAAAAGTTAACCTTCATTTCATGTTTTCCTATCTATCAGTGAGGATTGTTTGGAGATTTACTTATTTTAACTGAAAAGAAAAAAGGAAAGACATTTCACTCATTGTTGCAAAGCATTTTGAAAGAACTTGTTTATAAAGGCCATGTATTCAAATGTTTTTCTCCTTTTATATTCTTAATCTATCTGAGTGCACAAGCATTATCAGGAAACGCAACTTCGATAAAGTTTGAAAAGGAATTGTTTATAGTGTTTGTGAGATGTTAATGTCTCTCAAGAGTCTACTGATTTCTAATGAGATCTGAAACTCCTCAAGAGATAGTACTATAGCAAATTCAGAGTTGGAGCAATTCACTTGCTAAAAGGAATAATAGAATCAGAATTCTCTAGGTTGGGAGCAACTGTAAAGATCATTCAATACCCTTGGCATGGCAGCAATACATCAGAAATCATTTGGGAATTTTGTACATGAGAAAACTTAATATTCCTACCAGAAAAGGTTCTAAAGACTTTTCTCATGTTTACTAGCATTTGGCAAATTATAGGTGCATTTGTTTAATTATTAAAATAATTTTATCTTCTTTTGAGGGAGAAAAACCACCCAACATATTCCTTCTTTTTTCATGTTTATTACTTTTACTATAATGTTTATATTTATAATTAAACCAACATGGTTATGAAATCATAATGGTTTTGCAAAGCACTACTGTATAATCAATTCCTAGATGTGTAAGCTTGAGCTAGACTTCTTCAGGTGACTTCATAGATATGCACATATTGAAAATTAATTA
Organism: Emberiza elegans; assembly: GCA_024865655.1. Lineage (NCBI taxonomy): Eukaryota > Metazoa > Chordata > Aves > Passeriformes > Fringillidae > Emberiza > Emberiza elegans. The sequence continues at coordinate 41,717,188 of JALJVW010003023.1, read as the reverse complement.
ATCAGATAATTATATAAAGGGTGATTCTTCTTCTCTCTTTTATATAACTCCCTTCAAGAGGATGTGAGTAATACACTAGTGATAACTTTTTTATTTGAAGACAAAAGTATGTCAGAATCAGTAGCCCAGATATAGAATTTAGGATAGGATTTTATTCTTAAAATGGAGATGTTTTAGTGATTTTTACTGATATTTTATTATGCCATCTGGGACACCCACAGAGCACTGGCAGGCACTGCAGGACTCATGGGATAGCTGAAGTCATTTACAAAGGTAGATGAAAGCCAAAATGAATATCCTATGATTTCTGAGAAGGCATCATGTGCTTTGCTACACAACATTCTTAGTTTAGTTGGAACATCTTTAGCCAAGCACAAAGAGCTATAAGGAAGTAGAATATGCTCAAGTTGCAAGTACAAAGAAATTGTTCGTTGGTTACTGCAGATAACAAATATCAAGGATATAGTGATCTTCAGGCTGAGCATAAGTATGCTCACCATGCCAGTGAGGTGCCCCAATAACCTATCTAGTTATGAATTAGAACAACTGCAAAATACTCATATCTAGTTCAGAGTTAGACTGCATTGTCTTACTTACAGTGTGAATATACAAGGAGGATTGGCAGGCATGAAAAAGGTCCTCTGAGACACACAATCTCTAGTGCATCTGGAGACTGTATGAGATACCTCAAAGTTCCTTAAAATATTCAGGATGCTGAATCCCTAAAATGAACTGTGCCCTAAAACTGTTTGGCTTCTTTTAAAATTTTGCATTGTCTATAAATGCCACTAAACATCACTCTGTTTGTTGTTAATTTTTAATTTTAGCATAACAAAATCCTCTCAGATTTTTTTATTTCCATCTTTTTCAAGTACAGATTTATGTGTGTATATAAGGTTAACAAAAAAATGAAGACTAAAATATTGACTTAATTATTAGTTTTTAAAAAGCAAGCAAATATGAAGACTAGATGTAACACATCTGTCATATACATTGATTTTTTTTATTTTCATGTTTACAATAAAAATAGATGGAAGGAATAGAAGGGAAGTTACTGCAAAGTTTGCTTAGTGTGCTAATAGAAGTCACATTACAGGAAAAGTATTTAAAAAAATTATTAACTCATATCTGTTTATTCTTGTTCTGATGTCTTAAGAGTAAATCCACAGAGCATGAATGATTCTGTGCCTTGTATAATCATTAAGGAGTTAAGTAGATATGTACAGCTATATATCTCCCAGTAAGAACTTCATCCACAATATAACCATGGAAAGTTGCGTTCACCTACTGCCTAACCCTGGAGGTAGATAAGATGGTTAGATTTCTTCCAGTAAAATTCCACAAAGCATACATGTTTCTTTCTCTTAATTCTTAAAATTGCCAGGGTTCATGAAACTTTTTCTGAAGCAATACTTGTTTTCATTTTAATGATTCAAAGATTTTCAGCACAGAAAATCATAGCCACTGTCGTATTAAAAAAAAAAAAAGGCAAACCTCGTTTGTGAAACTGGGAAAACAATTTCCCAAAGGTGGATGTCTTCTGAGGATAATATTTTTAAAATCAAATAGCCAGATGATGAAATCTGTGGCACTTTGTTTGCTTTTATTATTGATTGATTTGGTTCTTTTAGCTGACAACAGCATGAATGTCAAAGGGAAGTATTTAAAAGATCAAAACTAAGCTGCAACCAGCAGAAGCAGTGCTGAAGATGTGGCAGCTGATGATCCCATGAATACCTGCTCAGCTCTAACTCAAGCCAGAGCTACTGGTGATAAGTTTCCCCTGGGATTCATCTCTGGATTTTTCATGTCTTCAATAAAATACATTTAAGAGTACTGACTGAAAACAACTCAGGTGCAACTATTCTTTTGGGTGATTGTGACTTCATCTTAATACAATTTGCACAAGATTATAAGAAGGGAGAACACTAGAAGCGTCTTCTTAAGGTAAAACAAGAATGAGGTATCAGGAGCAAGAGAATGCTTGAATTAAGTATCTGTTTTGTGTTACAACAGGAGCATAACTGATTGGGTTGGATGATCATGTGAGGACAAAACAGCTATTGTTCCTCAAGTGTCCATAAAGGCTGTCTGTGTGCAAGTACATCTTAAAAACAACTTTTGTTATAAATTCAGATTTTTCAAATATGCATTTCAGACCTAATTTTATCTGATAATAAATATCGGGAGAGACTTTTTATTTTCACATACATAGCATTCATCATGAAAATGAATGAATACATTTTAAATAAAGTTCACTTGAATTTAGCATCCATTTGAGGATTTAAAATTAAATAATCAAATAATGAAAAAGTTTATCAAAAACAATACAAAGGTGGCATATTTTCTTCCGTTGTGAGTTATCATCATCCTACTTAACTTCAGGATAAATTTATTTTGGCCTCCTTAATTGAAGATACTAGCAGTTATTTAGGTGGAGTATATCTACTGGACCAACTCCTTTATATAAACTGTGGACTTTTTAGATTGCCCTGGCAGCATGAAAATACCTTTAAGTTTATATAAACATAACAGTAATAAAAATTGCCATCTCAGTCTTGCCAAATCAGTTAAATAGATTACTGGTGTAAGTGGGAATTTATGCACTTTTATTTCCATTTTTATTTTAGTAGAATTTTGTGATTGGAAGTAAACACTGTAGAACACACAAATTAACACACAACCTGGGATATGCCAAATGCATAAATTTGTATTGTAAACATATCTGTGAGACATATTTCTTACATAAGTTATATTAAATTCTTTTTCTAAAAATAAGAGATGATCAATATCTATAACAGTAGTACAATCATCTTGATTCAAGATGCTGAATACAGCTGTAAACAGAGATTAAACTTGGAGACATCTAGAAAATCATTTTCTCTTTTCTTCCCAGTAATGACAAGCAAATTATATTCATTTAACTTTTATTTTCCTGACCCCCAATATATCTCACCATAGTCTTTTGTTACAATTATTTTCTGTAATTTTTTGTGCTCAGATGAGCAAAAGCTACTACTCGTTTATAACTGAGAAAAATATCTCCTGAGGAACACGTGAAAAACACAAATCTCCAAGACTTCTTTACGTCTCCTTGGTGTTCTTCTTTGTTCACTGGCTGTCCCAGGAAGGGATGACTCGGGACACATTTGTGGGGAGTAGGATTGTTTATATTCTTCTTCCTTCATGCTCATTATTTTCTACAACCACCATGTCCTTTTGGGACTGTTAGCCATAAGACAGATTGTCTCATCTCTGCAACAGACAAATTCTCCCTGCAAGACAGCAAGAGCAAGGCTTCTCAGCAGTGACAAAGAAAAGAAAAATACAAACCAAACCAAAAAACAAAGAAAACCCAAAAAACCAAAAAAATACCCAAACAAGAAAAGAAATGCCTATACATAATCCTACATGTATCAGTAGGGGTACCAAGGAAGGAGGACTAGAATCAAGCTTGCAATAGGGATGAGGAATGTAAAATTCAGACAATGAAAAAACAGAGGGGTAAACACCAGAAGATTGGCAGTTCTTACTGTCTTTCTCTGTGCCTTTCTTTTCCATCACTACCTAAATCCCAAATGCTATTGTTCCTGCTGATAGCAGCAAGCCAAGCTTTTCAAATCTCTGCAGTGGACAGAGCAGATTTGGCCATTAGTCCCTCTCTGATGGGCTTCCTTATAGAGCTGTATATTGCTAAAGTTGTCTTCTCATTTTGATGAGCTAGGATTTAAATCAATACACTCTAGCTTAACTGTGAAGTGGGTTTTTTCCCCATCATTTTGATTTTTGAAACTGATTATCTGAATTTAAAGAACTAATGATAGTAATACTAACAATAGAAAACAAACTAACCTGGTATAATATCTGCATGTATTCCTATGGCATTTTTTTCTTGGACAATTACATATTTGTCCATCAACATCATAGTGTCTCCTTTCTTTTTAGATCTGAGGCAGGCAGTGGCAGTTAAGCAACCGATTAAAAATTACTATATTTACAAATAAAATTTATTTGCTATTTAAACACAGTATTTAGAAAAAAAAAATCAGTCCTTGAACATTTGTGTGCATACATTGAAGTAATTTCCTATGAATTAATTTGTAATGTTTTACAGTAACACCTGTAATAGTTGCACTCTGCTCTCTTCCTGGCTAGAAATTTAAATAAGATGACCAGAATTCATCATCACAGACTTCTTGTTTAACTTGGGCAGCTCTTTTAGTCCTCCCTATTTGATGATTTAACAGGGATAAGTCTCCTTTGGAAAGTGGAAGAGTGACTTAATCTTTCTCTACTTGGAAGGTCCCTTAAGCTTTTCCAGTGCAAATTAAAACTGCTTAAAAAGACCAAAACTAGTGAAAATTTCCAGCTGCCTAACAGTAATGGCATTACTGTATATTTGCACTGCTAATAAATAATAAACTAATTATTAAATAATAAAAAAAAGTTTATTATTTATTTTTTCTCTTCCTTTTTTTTTTTTTTTTTGCCCCAGGAATTGTAACAACTGTCTAGTGTTGACTGTGTTTGGCTTATTTGGTTGTAGATGTCTTTTTTAAATGTTGTTAAAACTTTTCTACATTTCCTTTCCAAGGGGAAACACTCTAACAAAAAGGTTTTGAAATTTGATGAGGGGCTTAATAATTTCAGGTTTTTTTCTAGCTGTCTGTTCGGGGTGACATAACTGTCTTTGATAAAAAACTTTATAGGAGAGATTTTTTGAATCATATATGTTTATCTTAATAAGATCTTTATAGAATAAAAGTCTAAATTTAAAATTCAACATTGAATTTGAGAAAATTTCCATTTTTGAGAACTTTTTAAAATTTAAACTGACCTCACTTAAAAGGAAGCACAAATAGAGGTAATGCAACTTAGGTCCAGTCTGTTACAGCTAATAGCACACATACTTTGCATGAATCATTCAGTAAAGACAATGAAATATCAAGTTTTGTTCTATGAAAATGATGAATGTTTCTTCTGATCATGTCTTCCATAGAACATTTATTACTGTACTTTCAAAAGAAGTCAAAGAAAAAGGAAGACACAAGAGAAAACCAAGATCCCTAGTGTGCTAACCCTGTATATACAAAAGATTTCAGAAGCACTTTTCTCCATTCCAGTCTTTGAGAAATGAAACTTGAGATCCTGTAAATTGAAACAAAGCAGGAAAGCCTAAAAGAAGTGCACAACTTCACTCAGTGGCCTTGGAATAAATGAAAGGTTGAGAGCAGCAATCATCTGTCTCCATAATTTCAGTCACAATTGGCAAACACAATTTAGAAACTGCCAGGAAGTGAAATTGATCTCACTCCCTGAGAAAGGAGTATTAGTCTCCTCTTATAATTTCCTTACCCCACTGCAAGAGCAAAGAAATTGAGCCACTTTTGTGGCTGTCCATATGAAGTCACTTCAACTTGCATGTCATCACACATAGGTGATTTTCTTCTACCCCAGAGTTTAAAGAGTATGAGACCCAGCTAAGAGAAATACCATAAAAAATGCATGCAATTATCTTTGAGGCTGGAATTGTTTACCACTTGAGAGTATCAATGCAGCACAGTTTTGATGACTTTGAATGCCTGACTTCTAGTAATATTTAATAATTTTTTTGTATTGATTTTTTAGGTTTTTGTTTTCTTTTCTACGATCATGAGAAGAGAGCTAGGGACAAGAAGCAGGTACTCTGCTGTAAAATGAGCAGCTTCTAAAAAGCACTTGCTTATTTTCAATTGCAGTAATTGAAATATTCTTTCAGTTATGTGCTAAAAAGTTGGGAGATTTCCATTTGTACATTACAATGTACTTTAAATTACTGAAGAAAATATAAAAACATAGATTTCTATGTATATATTACTGAGAGAGATTACCATTTTAATTTTTTAAACCCACTTATTATAGCATCTTGTTCTCAGCTGTAGAGCATTGCAAAGTGTTTATTTACACCAGCTACAATTTTCAGTGTCTGCCCAAATGTCTGCCCAAAGCTCAAATTGTGGTGGAAAATTTTAGCTGATATTTTCCTGGGTGGGGAAAGTATGGGTAGCATTAAAAAAAACATGGCTGAGAGTTGAGTTGGTGGAACACTTTCAGGAAGCAAATCAAAGACAAGTCTTTGTCCATGCCCCAGAACTCCCATGTAGCACAGAGGGCTGGGTAGGCTGACAGATTCTCAGGAAGAGGTCAAAGGCACTCTCTGCATCAAATAAAAGCTCACTAAACGTGTTGGATTGAGCTTGGCTGGCTAACAGGTGCCCACCATGCAGCTCTTTCATTCTTCAGCATGCTTGAGGGAGAAAAAACCAAAAAACCCATGGATTGAGATACAAGCAGTTAAATACATAAAGATGGGGAAAAAAATAAAACACACAAAAAATTTATTATCTATTTCCCATCACAAGACAATATCCAGTCATTTTCTGGAAAGTAGGGCCTCAGCACCTATAGTCATTTCTTCCCAAGACAAATACCTTAATAATGAATGCCTGCTCCCTACCTCCTTTGCCTTGATCTTTTATTGGTGGGTATAATTTGTATTGGTATAGATTATCTCTTTGGTAAGTTCCATGATCTTCAGGCAAAAAGGTGAGACTGACAGGTGGGTAGTTCCTAGGATCCTCCTTTCTACCTTTTTTAAAGATGGGTACAATGTTTTCCCTTTTCTAATCACCTGGGACTTTACCTTTTTACCATGACTTGTCAGTTATCATGGAGAGTGCCTTGACAAGTTCCTCAGCCAATTCCCACTGGACTCCAGGATGCATCTCATTTCATCATTTTGTACATTCAGGTTCCTCAGGTGGTCACAAGGCCTGATCTTTTCTTACTTGTCTTCCTCCTGTGACAGGAACTTTGCTCCTGCAATTCCCACGCTGCTGTCCATCCACTTAATAAGTATGGGGAGAGAGGTAGCCACTGAAGACTGAGGCAAAAAAATGCTGGTTACCTCAGCCTTCTCCTCATCTGTTGCTCCCAGTTTACCAGAATTTTTATTGATAGATACACCTCCTTTGATCTTCCTTTTCTGGTTAACATGCTTGTGGAAGCCCTTTTGTTATTCTTTACATCCCTTGCCAAGTTCAGTTTCACCTTGGCCTTCCTTATCCCATCACTACAGAGCTGCACTTCATCTCTATACTCTTCAGAATTTATTTGTCCTTGTTTTTACTGTCTGCACATTGATTTCTTTCCCTTTAGTGTAACCAGCAATTTCCTGCTCAGCCATAGCTGTCTCTTGTTGTCTTCTCTTGATTTCTTGATTCTGGGCATTGCCAAATCTTGCGCTTTCTGGAAGACATCTTTAAAGATCTTCATGTCTGTTCTGCCCCTTTTTCCCATTCATTCTCATAAAACTCTTACCAAAATATCTCTTTGGCTGCCATTCACTGCCTTTGTCTTAAAAATGTTTTCCTAAGAAATATTTTCTGTAGCAAAAACTATGGATTTAGATACTTTTAAAAATGAGTTTTATTGTAAAGTATTTATTTCTTATGAGACTGAAAAAATAATTTCTTAGCTGCTTAGCCATAGTAACTTCTGCTATACCTTGATGTTTATATTTTGAATTATTCTGCAGCAGCTACAGTGTTCCTTCCTGATCTCACACTACAAAATAAAAAGAAAGAAACTCCCTATAGTTTTGAGTTTGATTTTATTTTTATTTTCATTTATTTTTGGATCCTCTAATGTTTCTCAGTTTGGAACCTGGCTACTGAATAGCAGTAGAGAGTTATTTGAGCAATGAATGTTCATATTAATTAACTGAAAAAAAAGTGTCTGATAGTAGTTAATGAATATATCTGCTTATCATTAAAGCCTAAATAAATAGAAACTGGATGAGAAGACATAAAACGTAAAACAGAGGGGAAGGGAACAAGGAAGGCAATAACACAGTATCCCTTGATATAACCAAGCAAAAAAAACCAGTTACCATTAAGAAGTAATTATGAAAATGTTCTCTGTCATGATCAAAAAGCAGTAGAGATGATGCTGACAGAAGAAAACTGAAGATAAAACTAACTACTTCAAATATTTATGAAGAGCTGATCAAATCTTACAAGTTGATATTAAAATTGCAATAATTCTATTAATCCAAATAAGATTCACTAAATTGAAGGAAAGTGTTACATATCTGCATAAGTGCTAGGGAGTATTCACTTAAAGAGGTCTAAAGGTAGTTAGGTGTTAAGATAATTACCAAAGAGAACAACCCATAACAAATTAGCTCAGGAAGATCTTTGCTAATGAGGAGTTTTTGCAGATTAAGATTATGAAATATAGTGTTCATTCAACCTCATTTTTAGAAGCTATTAAGAAACTGACCTTAGCCTGATTAGTTTAAGATATATAGAAAATGCACAACAGAGAAAACTAAATGGGATTTTAATTAACAGAAGGCCTAGTCGCAAGAGAGGCCAGATTGAAAAAAACCAAATATGACACTGAAACTTCTTTCACAATCTTGTCACACTTATTTGACAACAGCTGTTTAACCATGTTGATGCAAGTCCATATTTTTCTTGTCATTGAGTATCTTTCTCGGTGTCATTGATAAACTTAGTATTAGCTTATTTGCAACAATAACTCAATTTAATTTGCTCAGTCAATTACTCATTTAATATCTTTATTTAATTCATTAATCTCTGATGCTTCATTAAAAGAAAAGCTATGTCTAATTTCAATGTTATGTAAAATTCAGTATGCTAAGACTACCTACATTTTAGAAGAATTAAGTATCTTAAAAGCAAAATTGTGCTGTGATGATGTTACATAAAGTAATCATAATTAATGATCTACACTGTATGTTACTGGTAATTTTATTAATTAAATATGAATTGATTTTACATATTTACCATAAGAATATTTTCTTGTAACAGTCATTTCTACCTCTATCATCCTCCTTTTAGGTACTTATATCATTCTTGTGGTATAAACTAGCATCCAAAAATGCTAACCAGTCAGATGATATCTGTTTTTAACAAATTAAATCATCAAAACAGCCTCCTTTCTTGACTTTGTACTGACCATGCTGTGGCTGCTTTGACAAATCTCTTTCTGTGTAGAAATGCCACACATGCAGTTAGCAGGTGTTCAAACACTTAGAAATAGTCTTCAGTAATGGAAATTACATTGAGTTCAAATGTCTAAACCAAAACTATAAGAAGTCTTTTAATTAGAGCCCCCAAGCTCCTGGGAAATAGAGAGAGATTCAGCTTACTTTTTCTGAAAAGAGAAACATATCTTTGACAGGAGAAAGAAATATTTTAACATCTTGAGGTACTCTTACTGAGATTGTTTGTTCAGAAACAGCTAGAGAAAGGAGAGAGTCAAAAGATAAAAAAAAGATAAAAAAAGTATAGAATCTAAATGCAGGAGGGCCTGTAATTCGTTCACTTGTCAGCTGCTTGCTCATACTGTTAACAGCATGGTCTTGCTGCTTTTATCTAATAAACCCTTAATGCCTCTGTTGTATAACAGGAAGCAAAGCTCTTCAGCTACTAACATTTGAGAGGTAAGTTCCCCTGCTGTGACTATTTTTGCCATTTCCTAGGATATGTGGAGGTATCTAACTTGGGGTCAAGTAGAAACCTAATTAATATTTTGACAAACTAGTTCTTTTCATATGTGTATGAATGAAAAAATGAATCAACAGGCTCTGCAGTCAGAATAGTTCCATATTCCTACCAAATTTTATTAACAGAAAGAATAAAATCAAGTGACATAACTTTCTTTTTCTAGAAAAATAAACTTTTTTTTCCAATGCCCCAAAAGCAAGCAAGCACTCTTACTTTTGAGAATTTTACAAAATTTTAATTATTTTCATTATTAAAAAAAACCAAAAACCACATTATTTCACTAATATTTTTATACCGCTTGTGTCATTAAGGGCTTTCTTGTTCAAGCAATTGTTTCAGCAGTCTTCATGAGACGGGTAAAATGAAGACTTGTCTTTCACATGTTAGTATTATGAATATTTCCTACTTTATGGATATTCTTTCTAAAACTGTATTATAAAATAATGGAGTTTAGTAACAGGAATACCTAACTAAAACAACAAAAAAGCATTAAAAGCCACAAAAGAAACAACCTTGCTATATGATTAACGTATTTGGCCAGGGTGTTTAAACTGAGACTATGCAGACTATGTTTAGATTAGATATCACAAAGAAATTCTTTACTGTGGGGGTGGTGAGGCACAGGAACAGGCTGTCCAGAGAAGCTGTGGATGCTCCATCACTGGAGGTTTTCATCCAGGCTGGATGGAACTCTGAGCAAACCTGTCTAGTGGAAGATGTCCCTGCCCAGGGCTGGAACTGGATGATCTTTAAGGTCTCTTCCAAACAAGCCATTCTCTGTTTCTGTGATTCTACGAGATGATACAACAAACCGTTCATGGATGTATTGGAGCAAGTCCAGCAAAGTGCCATGAAGGGATCATCTCTCATATAAGAAAAGACTGAGACAGCTGTGACTGTTTAACTGAGAGAAGAGATTGTTCAGGGGGAATCTTTTAGATATGCAAATGGCCTTCCTGCAGGGACCAAAAAATATACAACCAGTCTCAATCCAATGGAATCTAATGATAAAGCAAGAGGAAATGGGCTCAAACATCAGTTTAATACATGTGCCACCATGTTAAAATAAACAGCTTTTTTTTTTTTTTTAATGTGGGGGTGACCAACAATTCAAATAGTTTGTCCAGACATGTTTTGAAGTATGCACCAATAAGGCATTCAAAACCCAACTCTTGGCAACCTGCATTAGCAAGGTTCTGCTTGAGAATGGTGCTGTACTATGTAAGATAAAGAGGTCCCTTTGAACTTCAGACTATTCTGTGATTCTATGTTTCTGTGAAAAATAATAAAGAGAAAGGAACATATGCTGAGTAAGCTGAAACAAAATCTCATATTTTCATTTTATTTAGTTAGGAAAAAGCCCTGCAAATTCAGAGTAATTCCAGATATTCCTAGGGGAAAGTTTTTCAGTTTTTTAATCACTTAAAATATCCTTTAAAAAATAGACTTTAAAAGATTATTAATGAAATTCACTTTCTTTATGTGTTCTCACTATTACTTCTGCAAAGAGACTGAAAATAAAATATAAATACTCTAGTCTAAATATCTTCTAATTTTCTAATTTTACAGTGCTTGTAACAAAACAAGAAAATCTTTTTAATTACTAGGATTTTTAGTTAAAATGATTAAATGTCTTTGTTTTTTCAAAACTGTGGTGCATATTGTCTGAACACACATTAAAAGTTCAATTAAATAGGAAATGAACTGTTAAAATAGCTTGAAATATTTTATAATTAATTATTTTGTTTTGATCTTGTATGTATTAAACATGTCTGTCATTGCTGAAACTAGACCAGGAATGTGGCAAGAATAAGGATCTGAAATACAACAATTAATGAAATTCGCATTTGCTAGAAAAGAAAGATCAGTCTGAGGTTTTGCAGTTTGCAGTCTGCCCACTCTCCCACACTAATGTAGTGGTAGGGGAGACAGACAAAAGAGGGGGAGTTGCAAGCCTGTCATTTTTAGCAACAACCTTACAGGGCAGAAAATAGAGGACATTTTTATTTACTGCTTATGTGGCTAGAATTGAGAGCCTCACAGGAAAAGTATGTGTTCCCTTCCTTAACTTTGTGGAACAGCTATGTCTATGCAACAATAAATTTTATTTCCTACCAAAATCATTTACTCATTCTATTTATTTTCCTGTGATCAAACAATGTCAATGTGTATGCATAAATTGATCTTCAGAAGAAATACCTACATCACCAATATTCCTTCTTTGTCTTCAGCTTTTTGGGATGGCGATCAAAAGACTGTTTGCATCCAGAAGGTTTGCATAAAATCTCACAGGTTAGCCTGCAAAAGCTCTTTTTCTTTTGTTAAATTTTGTGTTGCTGTGTCCAGTATATTATAGTAAAGCATAGAGGCACTTGTTCCCATTGAGATAAATATTTTGCACGTGATAAATTTTCAGCAGTTGTTTGAAACAAGAAACAAATAAACAGGCAAAACAGTAGTAACTGTTTTCAATGTGAGAGGTCTTTGAATATCACCATAAGCTCATATATGAACAGCTGTGCACTAACCTACTTCAAATTCCAGGCAGGGAGACTATAGTGATCCTAAAGCCTCATGTCAGGATTAGCCCTTGCTTCACTTAGTCTAGCACTAAAGCTTAGATAGGTGGAGTGAAACTTTGTATATGATTTCATTGCCATGTCCCAATGTGATTTGACTAACATTAACACCTCTGAAGTGACTATAAATGTCTATTGAAATTTTAAATTAAATACAAAATGCATAAAACCTGAAGACAAACTATCAAAATATAATCCATGGACATAGAAGTATAAAATTTGAGCTAATTTGAGCTGTACTTTCTGCTGTTGGAAAACACAAAAACTTCCTGATTCAAATCAAAAGTGTAACAGAGAGAAAAATTAAGAAATATTCAAAATATGAAATGTCCAGATTTTTTTGCATGGTTCATTGTCTGTTCTGTATTGCCCAAATACATGCTGCGCCTTCTCAGATTTTCATTGCTTGTTGCTCAGCTCACATGATATTATTCAGACCTATTGTCCCATTTTCAGAGGTCTTCACTTATTCTGCACATTTAAAACATCTCAGCAGAGTTTCCCAATGGTGAGCAATATTTTTCTTAACAATTCAGTTTTTTGTCCACTTCTCTCTCGAGCAAACATCTCAGAATTTGTCCTGGTAATCTTGTAAAAAAGGAGAGAAGAGATTGAATGTATAATAGGACATTAAAATTCAAAACTCTTAAAAAATATTGACATAGATTTAATTGCCATGCAGCTGAACTGCTTGTAAGCATTTTTGCCAATGCCCATGTGTATCATGCACTCCATTGAGCAGAGAAAATACAGGAAAAAGCACCATCTTGACTGTGAGAAAAGGCATAAAACAGATGTTGCTTACTTGACTTTCATGTCTACACAATGTGATCAGAGACAGCTCTATGTACAGCTTAATCGTGGATAATATATAAAGTGTCAGGAGTCATGTTCCGAGTGGTTAGGTTAGCATGTCCTAAGGGGACTGGACTCCATATAGAAAATGTCACATAGGCAGGACTCTTTGGAATGGAGGTAAGCAGTTGTGAATGCATTACCTGTACAACCTTTCATATGAATCCTTTTCTCCCTTGCTTGTCTTAGAGATATGAATTAAGTTAACAGCTCTGATATTTAGAGCATATTGATATTCTGAGCTGATCCAATAGGTTTTGAAGGAGATTCATCAAAACCTGCCATTGCACTATCCTGTATTTTCAGGATTAATTTAGCACTCTTGAAACCTACAGAAAAAGAAAATAATGCAAAACATTTGAAGAAAAAAAACCAGATTCTGGAATGGAAATAGGACATAGCACTATGAAACAATTGTGTCTTACTTGTTTAAATGAATAATACAATTGTACTATTAAAAATTACATTTGTTAAAAACTGATAAGGTTCATATGTATTCCTATTTTATTTCCTTCTTTATGAAATGATGGCATAATGGATTAAAAGCGATTTAGATATGCTCAGTGTATATTTTTCCTTTGTCCTATTTGGTTTTTGTTTAAATTTGTGATTTATTTTTTTTTTTTTTTTTTCTTAAATTGTGGTTTATTTATGCCTGTTTTATGTAAGTTACTGTTAGCTACACTCTATCTGAATTTTACTGCAATATTGTGCATGGGTGTGGGTCTGGAAGTTAGTTTTCAACCTGCATGTGTAAACATCTTAAATGACTACCAATGATGACAAGAAATCATTAAAACAATATTCTCATATAATATTAGCATCTCTCATCTTGACCTTAAGTTTTTATATTGACTTTCATATCAGATTTATGCTGCTCACTTCTTTATATCATGTGTTATAGAAATAAACAAAGAGTATTTTTTGCTGTCATACTGCACATAATTCTGTTCCCTTCTCTGTAGAACTGAATGCACTCTATTCCACTAAAACTTGAGGATGTTGGACATTAGGATCCAGAATTCTGGAAAAATCCAGGCCAGACAAAACAAGTCAATTTTAGATCTTCAGAAGAAAAGAGAATAACTATGCACTGTATGCAGGGGAGGCTTGAGACAAACAAGAAGGGGATATAGGAATGTGTCCTTTTTAGGAGATTGGGAAGAAGATCAAGCATTAAAAAAAATAGGAAAGAAAAAAGGAAATAAAGGGGGAAAATGAAAGAAGGAAAGGAAGAATAAAAAGTTTAAATAATGTGAGCAAAGAAGTAATATCAATACACTCTTCATGTCGAAAAATGTACTCAGACTAAACACGTAAAAATATTATAATTAAATTTAATCTTTTCGTGGAAAAGCTTATTAAACCTTAAGTGTCTAGTAGGCACAAATGCTTTGCAAGTCTCTTTCACTGTGTGCCGTGCTTCAAGGACATGAATGAAGGTCCAGCCTGCACCCAGAGTTATCTGCATTCAGCACAATAGCATGCTCTAGGCATGTCTGTGCTGAAGAATTTTTGCCTTTTTGCAACTACTCACTTAGGGCCTCATTTCAAAAGACATCCTAGTACAGGATTAAATCCACCATTCTCAACAGCGCTTGCAATAAATACAGCAGGACTTAGATGTGTACCTACATATTGTTGATTTCAAACAGTATTTTCAATAATGATGTCAATAATGCTCTAAGCTGGTGCTGATCCCTGTTAGGTAGATTGATTTTCTGTTTACAAAAATAATCTGTATTGTACTTTCATTTTAAACATTTAGAAACCCATTTGTGTCTAAAATTTTAAACTTTTGGAATTAACAAATATTTTGTTGAATGCCTTCTTTTGTTTTTACTACAGCTCTTTTTAGCTATAATATTGCAATTTCTTTATTATAGCCAACTGAACACAGTGTGTCTTATAAAAAAGAGATAATCACAAATATTTTTTTAATCTACTGTGCTCTTATACTAGGAAGGCATTCACAACTGTAGACATTCTGCCCTCCCAAAAAGACACTATGTTTTGTCCATAAATAAATAACTTCATAAAAAATTTAATACTGGATCAAAAATTATAGAACAATTTAAAAATTATAGCCTCCAATTTTGATGCTTCTGTTTATCTATTTGCTTAAATCAGTGCAATTACACAGTGAGGTGTAACATATGTATATTAAGGGAGGATACACAGTTGTCATGTGAATGCTTTGAAATATCATTAAAAAGGACTTTTTTGTATGTTTTAATAAACAAGTCATATTTATTGTCAATTTAAAAATGAAACATACCTCAGAATTCATTCTGGTTTTACACAATTTTGTTAATAGAGAATTCTTTTCACAGCAGTGTCGCTCAACTTTTAAAATTAGCTTCATAAATGGAAATAACGGATAAATATCTGAATGGAAGTGGTTTGAGTTTAACTACAGGAAAGTATTAAAAACCATTTGAAAAAAGGAGCAATTATAAATTCTAGCTGGATTATTCACAACATGTGTTTATACTATGATAGATAAAAAAGATAAATTCAGGAGCCTTATGCACGCACCAGTGAGACTTGTACACACTATTTTTGCATAATTCAGGACCATCTAAATTTAAATAAGAATCTTAGTAAGTTATGTGGTTCAAACTTTCAAATTTACATATATATATATATATATATATAAATACACATGGATATTTGTGTATATGTGTATGTGTGTATCTCTACATACACTTCATGAAAAACAGGTACTTGGAAATCATCTGATATGTACTTAATGTACATCAGTCCTGAAACAAGGTGAGGTCTTTCCTTCACGTGGCTATATAAAATCTGAAATTGGTTTGGACATACAGTAGCCATACTTACCTAGCAGTTTTAGCTGAAAGGTCTACTAGGTGTTTTATAATACTTGAGCTTTTCATACCTGTCCAGACCAAATGTCTCTGTCCATCTGTGGCAGAAAATAATTTTCAGACTTAGCTTGTTAGATGAATCAGATGGAAGAGCTGTGGATGTTATCCCTCTGAACTTCCATGAGACCATTGACATGGTCCCCCAGAAACCTCCTTCTCTCTAAATTGGAGAGGGGTGGGTTTGATGAGTGGATTGTTAAGTGGACAAGGTCACATCCAGAGGGGAAGTAGCAGTCAATGCCTCCATGTCCAGAAGGAGATCAGTAACCAGGGATCAGTAACAGTGTCCCTCAGGGGTCTGTACATTAGTCCTGTTTTGTTAAGTACACTAAATAGAGTATAGGCATAGACACTAGAGACCAATGAAGGTCCAATACTTGCATCAGATTGGTTTACTCCAGTTAAAGCTAATAACATCATACCTAAGACCAGCCAAAGGAATTTAAAAGGACTTTAATGACGATTGTGCCGTCTTAATGGAGAAGCATGGCAAAAAAAAGAAGGAACCTCAATGCTTTCTTTCTTACCTTTTATGCATGGGAGAGAGCCTCCAGAGAAGGATGCTCATCAGGGACCAATCTCTGTCCATCCTGACACTTTCCAGTGTCAACATTTTCCCTTTCTCTTCTTTTCTTTCCTTCCTCATCCCTTTTTTCATGTCTCCCTCTTCTCCCTCTATCACTCCTTTGATTTTTTCCCCAAGAGCAACCTTAATAATTTAATCACTAGAATCATATGTATGCCACGAGATATCTACTCCACTAATGAATCTTTCTGTGTTGAAAATGTCTTAAGAACCTTTGTGTAATCACATGCATTACCTGCTAGCAGCTACAAGTTTTCCAAAGCTCATTATCCTTTAATTTCCAGCAGATATTAAGAAAAAAAGAAAAAAAAAAGACATTTAGATTCTATATTGCATTAAATTAATCAAAAGATGATTAAGAGTCTTTGAGGACCTTGGCAGAATAAACACCTTCCTGGTATAAGGTTCTAAATTAGGATGTTAAAAGAGATCTAAACATGTCAATGATATTATACCCTTTTCCATAAAGAGAGCAAACATTTTTTCAGCATTCTTCCAAAGACTGAGTAGTCATGTTAATTTTTCATACTTGATAAATTCTTTGATAGCAGCAATGATTACATCATTAGCCCTCAATATTCACTGAGAAATAAGAAAGTCACAGTATTGCAGCTGCCTGTCTTTATCTGTCCCAGGGACACTGTTTATAAAGGAAAATTAAACTTACCAGCTCATTTGTTCTTAATTTAATAACTTAGGTAATTTTAATTCTTCTAACTGCATTATTGCTTTGAAACTATTCCATTTAACTTTATCAAACTTCATTCTCTCACAATGATTTTTTGTCAGATTCACTTATGCTCATTTCCTCCCTTTATATCAGCCAGGAATGTTATCTTAATGATTTGATAGCTGTACTAGAAGTCATTTAAGGTGTTTACACATACAGAAAGGAAATAACCTTCCAGATCTACACCCATGCACTGTATTGCAGTAGAATTCCGATCGAGTGTAACTGTCAGTGACTTATATTAAATGGCCGCACATTTAAATGAAATCCAAAAGTACAAATGAAAAACAATCAAACAAATGAACCTGAGCATATCTAAATAGCTTTTAATTTTTTAATTTGTTATGCACTCAAATTAGTTACTATACTTAGCAAGAATTTCATATTTACTTACGTAAGAGTGCGTTTAACATTTACAACTTTCTTTGCTTCATATTTCCTCCTTGCTATTTGCACTTTCTTTTTCTCAAGGTGACCAATTAATTATTATCTGATCTAGAGGAGAAAAAGAATTCTAAAATTTCTTTGCTTTATTAGTTTTACACAGTAGTTCAGGAGACAGATAATTTCTGAGACCTGACACTTCAGTTGCATTTTATTTGCAAATTTTAAGTTTTCACCTAGATTGATCTATTAATGCATTCATCTTGTTTTGTGTTGCTTGATTGGTTGAAACATTTGTATTTTTTTTAAGGACACATGCCTTTCTCTTCAAGAAAAAATTACAGTTTGAGCACTTTAAGCTTTGTGTGTGTGAGTGTGTGATAGAATAGTAATTTTCAAACATTTTATTTTCTTACTGACATTATTTGATCTTCTAAATGTCAAGCCTTTTCATGCTAGACAAATCAGAAAGATTTATACAGTATTCCTCTATTAAGATCAAGTTGCATATATTCTATTGCCTGAGAAAGAATCCAGTGTTTTCACACATATCACCTATAAATTTTTTAGAAACATTTCCCTGCTTCAAGTTTTAATAGAGTTAAACATGACAATTTCCTCTCTTTGCTTAAAACCAATGCCTTTCCCATTGACACAGAGCCTGATAAAAATTGTGATAAGGGCAGTGAGTTCTCACTGTCCACACTGATATTTTTAATTCTACATTTGGATTAATGAATCTCAGTGTACATGTTTGCAGTGTTGACAGCTGTATCTGAACTGCTTATCTCAGAATTCCTTTGGAGATAAAAGCTTTTGTGCACAAATGATCCAATCAGGTTAAGATATTTACTCTATGATGACATAAATTGTACACCAAACGGGTCTCTTGCTGTCTGAAAGATACCTAACCATGTGTAGCAGAGCAGTTTAAAGAAGGTTCTCAGCCAGGCATGAGAAGTAGGACACAATGATGATGTGGATGATTGTGATTAGAATTATTGCTGGTGCAATGTCTATACACTGCCAATGCAGTTGCATGCGCTACTGCAATGGATTGCAATGTGCTCAGGTTGTGGTCCCCTCCCAACGTGTCATGAGCATCAATGAGATGCCCTTGCTTTCTGAACTTCTCAAAGAAGCCTACGTGTGACTTGGTCCACTTAGTCTTAGATTAGGTCTAGAGTTTATGTCTAAAGTATTATAATATCAGCAGGTTCAACTAGAAACATAGAGGTGCCTTGTAGAATTCACAATTAGAAAGCCACAATGTGGCAGCTTTATGATTTTATGTCTGCATTTTACTGAATCTTGGGCTATTTTTCTCACCCACACAGGAGTCAGTCGTTCCTTGTCCTTGCTAGGATGTATCCTACAGGAGTCCCTGCTGAGGTGGGACATCTGGCCAGGAGCTGCCTGCAGCCTTCAGAGGCCAGGTTGCTGAGTTGGCTGAGTCTTCAGCAACAGTTTAGACACTTTTGCAGGTTGATGAGTACCAAAGCCAATCACAAACATCTCATCTTCCCCATCTCTGGAATGTATCAATTACACCAGCACTCAGACCTTTCCACCTGCAATAGCCACCAGGTGTTCTTACCTTAGGGTAAACCAAATTTTGCCTATCAGAGATGACTGAAAGGGAGAGGGTCTGTGTTTGTGTGTGTGTGTGTCTGTGTGTCTGTGTGTGTGTGTGTGTGTGTGTGTGTCTGTGTTGTGTGTGTGTGTGTCTGTGTGTGTTCAGAATGACCATGAATGGGAAGACCTGACTATTTTCCATCACCATCACCTCTTTCTGGACTTGGATGTAAACATATATGGTTTGTTTAATTTTACCACATAGGTTTCTTCTAAGAATCTAAGAGACCCAGACACAAATAAAAGGGTGCAGGACTTAAAGACACACAAGTCATTCCAAAGTGCCGCCCAGGAGTCAGGCTGAATATCTTACACTATTGTAACGTCACTAGACCATTAAGACCATTAAGAGTTGGCAGCTGAACTAGGTATACAAATTTAGTCAGATAAATTTTTTTCTAATGTGCAATCTCAAAGAAAGAATTATTTCAAGTTCTTTTTTGCAGCAAATCCCACAATTTACCTTAATCCTTGTCTCCTGCATCTTCTCTGTAGGCAATTCTCTATTGCAGAAATTCATTTGATAATTCAGCTATTCAAGTTCCACTCTGACTGAAGAGGGAGTTGAAACTTGATTGGGTTGTGCAGAATTAAACTAGGAGGTGCTGCCTGAAGTGCTCTGGCATTTCTTCTGTTGCCTCCACAAGCTGTCCCTGGAGGGATCAGATTTTGTACAGGATTAGTCTCATTCCTGCAAACCTTGTGCATATGTTTCCAAAACCTTATGGATCCTCAAAGAGCATTAGACATTTATGAATGGATAACTGAATTACATTCTAGAAAATGCAGTCACTGAAGCTTAAAGAGTGACACAGCTGTCTAAATTATTTATTTTATGATGCACTAAACAGCTGTTTAGATCTTAGTGACAGCATTTACATCTTGTTTGGCTTAAAAGGGAGCCTAGACATCTAGTTCTGTGACTGGCACATTTTGAGTCTGAATCTGGAGCAGAATCCTGCTTTTCAAACAACAGACACACCAGGATTGTCACAGTTTTTTTTTCTTAATTTGTATAAATCCTTTGTAGCTAGCCATTAATGATGCGTCGCTTGAAACAAAAATATTATCTCTCTGTTTTCCATTTATTTTAAGGTACTTTTGCCTTTTGTTTTGTGTTTGTGTCATTTTTTTCACCCAACCTGTTGAATATTTTGTTTTCTATGTTTATTTTTAATGACTATACAAACCCAGAATTATGGGACAAAAGTCAGTGAATTAATATCAGCATAGGTGTGATACTAAAAATCCCTTTTGTTTGTGGATCTATTATTCAGTCATATTGTTTGAATTCTAGATCACTTTTTCAGAGTTCCAAGACAGACTTTTTTCCCCACTAAAACTATAATAGGGGATGATAATGACCAAGTAATTGACAAAATTATGTATCTTGGAGATATGAATAGAATGGTCTACATTTTTGTTAAAGACAGCACAGAACTAATGTGCATAATTTTCTAAAGCAGGAGAAGGATTTTTACACTTTTTTCCCTTTATTCCTCTGAGGGGATTTTCAAGTGGTTACAGCAAAAACTGATGGACATCATATCCATTTTTATAATTTAAAATATTTTTTTACCAACACAGGAGCTGCTTAATGTAATTTTATGACTTATCATCTCATATATTCTTATTGGGGTTTTTTCTTTCGCTCTTCTTTGTTGTTACCTTGCACATATTCTAAGGGCAAAATGATTGTCATTTGAAATTATCTGAAATGACCACAGGCTTTTAGACAGGCAACTGCAGAACATGAGCTGGGAGCACAATGTTGCTATATCAAGAAAGTTAGGAGTTATTTTGCAGTCCACTGTGAAACCTTAAATAAATTGTTTTGCAATGAAGTTGTGCAAATATAAATTGTGCTATGAAGGTATAACAAAAGTTTGCCCCTTCTGCTACTCTTTTTATTACGCTAAAGAAATCTAGTTTTGTATACATACACACACATACACACATTTGTTTATAAAAAACTACATAGCATTTTAAACCTAGGTTTTGATATTTTCATTTTTATCAGGAATGAAACACATAGTATTCTGATATGCATTACATAAATCTGTTTTCTCATGTGATAGTATTTTATTCAAAATATAGAAATTATGTGCATAGAAAGAAAAATCAAATATGCTGTAATTTTTTGAGACATAATACTAAAATTATCTCAATTTTCATATATCCAAGCCAAAATCATGTCATTTTGTGAAAGTACTTGTCACCCAGTTGCATAAATCCTCTTAGAATGGAAATAAATATGATTAGGGGAGTGACCATGGTTCTTCTAAAATTGGATATTTTGGATTTAATATCCAGCTTCCACCACATCTGATAGTCCAGGGAAGAGAAACATCCTACTTTGACAAGATTTTAAGCACAGGAGTTGGCAGGACAGACCAACATATTCAAATGCATATTTACCCCTTTCCTAGATAATATCAGAATTTCCAACCTCACTTTTATTAACAACCAACTCCAAAGAAGTTGACATTGATGATAAGTTAGCAACAAACTGATATTCACATGACCATGCTCTATTTTTCCATAATGTGATATCTGCCATTACATTTAATTAAAATTTGAATTATTTTGATTTAGAATTTCTGATTAATTGCTATTAGAATGTTAATTATGAGGTCCACTATTTTTTTTGTAACTCAAACCATTTTCATAATGTGATATTATGAAGAAACTGGTTATTGTGCTGTGTATATTTTTTAAAGAAGTTAGATATGAAAATTAATGTGTCTATGCAAGAAAATGCCAACAAGAAAATATTAAAACATATAGTAAGAAATTCACCAAAACAATTAAAAAAGTTTAGAAAAAGTTTTCAAAAAGACATTTGTTTATTGAATCAGTAATATAATGTGGCATTGAACAACACTAAGTTTTAGGTTATACTAATATGCAGCAAACCAATCTAATAGGAAAAAGGAACAATTTAATTTGTGAATTGTGCTGTTTCATTCACTCACTCTTCCTTTATCATGAATTGAAAACCTATTCCTATTAAGTCACTCTTATTTGAGCTTTGTTTTTCAATGATAAATTCTGCTGAATAGTACTGAATAATAGATCTGAGTATTATATATTGAAAGATCTGGAATTTTCACTTGTAAATTGTGCTGTCACTAATTTATTTCATGGGTATATCTTAATTCTAGGTGCTTAATAAATTATTTAAATCTAACTTCATTTGTATTTCGAAAAAATATGCAGTCCATTAAGAACACTGCTTGCCGCTAAACTTTGATCCTGCGAGCATTTGTTATACATGTTCTTGGAAAGAAAATTATAATTATAGAGTTTATAACAGGAGGTTTACACATACAATAACTTTCATAAACTTTAGCAGTTAATCTAAGCTATTTATACAAAATTAATAAAACCAAAACCAAAACCAAAATCAAAACAAACCACAAAACAACAAAAACAAAAATCAAAACAAAACCAACAAAAACCAACAACAAACAAAAACAAAATCAAGAAAACCCTAGATCTTTTGCTTACATAAAAAAGGAGAAATTTTGAAGCCAGTCACTATTTCTCTTGAGTAATAAAAAGATAACAAATATTATTTATTTTCTATCTTGTCCCAAAATTGATATTTTTAAGGAAGATCTCTGAAATCATACTTATCCAGTAGCAATTTCTGTTTCCTTAAAAGCCTGTAGCAATTAATGTTGTTTTTATATTTGAATTACATAATTCCCAACGTGTTATGAGATATCCAAAGAGTATCTGTGCCTTGAAGTCTTATATGATGTTTCTGGAAAGCTCCAAATCAGTAAATCACTTTTTATGCATAGGATCAATCCTGAAATGCAATATGATGCTATTTTAAAAATACTACAGACATGTTGAGATATCAGAATTTTAAATGCTGAAAGGCTGTATAATGCAATTATCTCAAATTGCCATATGGCCATTCTAGCAAAATTCAACAAAATGTATGAGATTTAGAACTTATAAAAAAAATGTGGTAACCTTTTTTTTTGTGTGTGTGCGTACAATTGTTATTGTGGAAACTACTTGAAATGGGGATTTATTCCCTTTGTATTTTTAATATTTATCATAATTTTCTGTAACAGAAGGAACAACATTTCTACAAGTGTCCCACACAGGTAATGGGGAGTGAGGAAGAATTTTGCATTAAGATCCAATCCACCAAAGGTTTGATCTGCTCTCCATCAATGTTTGAAGAAAACTTTACTTTTTAACCTCCCTCAAGTATCAAATTTTATTATTTGAAAATATATTTAATTAACTATTTCATATAGTTAATAAACTGGCTTATTTCTTGGAAAAGTACTTCACGAACAATTTTGTATCTGCCAGCAGTATTTAGGAAATTCCATAATTTTTATGCAAAGGGCAGCCTGTTGATTTTTCTGATCAAGATTGTACTAGAAAATAACCAACTCTTCTATATTCTGCATTTACTTCATTTTCATCAGAGTAATGAAATCTAAGAAAGCCACATGGGAGGCCAATTTCAGCACCCTCCAGAGAGTTTATGCTTGTGAAATAGCTTTTGACTCTACTTTTGTCCATAGCAGTACTACAAAAATTCATCCTAGCTCTCTAACATTACTAGTTACTCAACTCTATCTGATCTATCTAAAACCCTTATGCAAGACTTTGTGCCCTTAAGAGACCCTTGACTATTTCAGTGAAAGAAATCAATGATATCTGCAAAATGAACCACATCTTGTCATTGGTGGCTGACCCTGACAGATGGCCTTGTTATGGTTCCTACTTTGGTTTTATCTTCCAGATGTTGTGATGTTTCCATTGTTCAGCAAAACTTTACACAGAATCACAGAATATGCTGAGCTGGAAAGGATTCACAAAGATCATTGAGTCCAATGATCTCCTGACCTTGCATAGCATCATCCCCAAAAGTCACATCATGTGCCTAAAAGCATTGACCAAATGCTCTTGCACTCTGTCAGCTGTGTGCTGTGACCACTTTCCCTGGGGAGCCTGTCCCAGTCCCCAGGCACTCTCCAGATGAAAAACATTTTCTAATAGCCAAACTAAACCCCCCCTGACACAATTTCAGGCCACTCCATTGGGTCCTGACACTGGTCACCACAGAGAAGAGATCAGTGTCTGCCCCTCCTCTTCCCCTCACAAGGAAGTTGTAGCTGCAGTGGGGTCTCCCCTCAGCCTCCTCTTCTCCACGCTGAGCAGATCCTCAGCCATTCCTCACAGCTTCCCCTCCAGACCCTTCACTATCTTTGTTGCCCTCCTTTGGACACTCTCTAATTGCTTTATATCTTATATTGTGGCACCCAAAACTGCCCCGAGCACTCGAGGTGAGGCTGCCCCAGTGCAGAGCAGAACAGGACAAAATTCCCTCCCTTGCCTGGCTGCAATGCTGTCCCTCCTGGCTGCCAGGACGCTGCTGACTCACATTCAACTTTCTGTTGATGAGGACCACCAGGTCCCTTTCCACACCGTTTCCCACGTCTCATTCCCCAGTGTGCACATCCAGAGTTACCCCATCCTGTGTGCAGAATCCAGCATAACATCTATATTATCCCCAAAGAAAATTGCAGGTATATCCCAATTATCTTCTAAAACTAAAGCACCCCAAATACATTTTAAGTATTTTAACAAAAATCCCAGCAAACAGAACTAAAAAAGTAATCTGCAGTGTAACTGCAGAGTATCTATTCTACAGATATGGAACAGTACTATCTGAACTACTTCTGTTCTGAATGAGAACTAGGCTGATCTTAATCTTAAACCCTGTTTAGTTATTACCAGAACCTAGGACTTCAGTCTTGATATACCTGTATTTCCAGAAAGCTGGACTTCAAATATTTAATTTAAATTTCTAATGAATTAGTGATCCTTATATGTCCTTTCAAATAACTCAGAATTAATTGTTTTGCTGTTAAGAATAGGCTAAATAACATATTTCTACATTTCTTCATCAGCAAGAACTACAGTGTTAAAATGAAACCCTGAGAGAAATGTGAATGCAAAAAAAAAAAGAAAAGGAGGGAGCTGGGAAACTGTGCATATTGAAGAACACAGTAATTGTACCAACCTACTGAATGACCTTGTAAACTTGGTTTACTCTTTTGTAGTCAAGTTTCTCCTCCAGAAAAACATGAAATTATTTTCTTATCTGTTTGCTGAGTTGTGAATATCATTCACTCCTAATTAAAAACAAACAAATAAAAACAAGTACATGAAGACCTTCTAAGAGATCAAAGGCTGTTAAACTTTTGTGATCCTTAAGAATAAAATTTTATCTGAACATTTTAGACCATTCTGGTTTGAAAATCAAGCTGTAACCCTTACAAAAACATTCCTTCTAATTATCACAGAGGACAGTATAGTAAGGTGATATAGTAACTAAAATTAAAAATATTGATACACAAGTACAAAACCCCACAAAAAATAGAAAAGAGCACTTATACTTTTCTCATTTCAAGGTGATTCAAAATTTTTGAGATGTTTAGCATGAAGTTTTCCTTAGATACTCATCCCACAAATTCATGTAGTTTCAAAGCTATTAAGCTAAGAGTATGAAAATATTGGAATACGTTATGTTGCTGAATCCAAACTAATATGCAACTTCTAATCTAAAACATAAATTCTTAATGTGCAACTTCTAATCTAAAACATAAATTTACAATGAATTGGAATTAATCACAGCATGTTTCAATTATAATGAGTGCAAGAGTATAAACCTATAGCTATGCTAAAATATCATTCACCCATGCTATCTACATCAAGAGATGGCCCAGTGAAAAGGAATGGATATGGAATGTAAAGCAGTCACTGCAGAGGATGTTACACTGGCACATTTCAGGGATGCTGACTTCAGATTTTGGGAGCTGGCAGACCATTTGTGGTTGGAGTTCTCTGAAGACCCTTTCCCAGCAAGCCTTCTGCTTTTGCTGTATCTGAAAGTAATGTGATTAATGTACTCCAGGAACATACTGTGGGCTGAAATAAGGCATAGCTAGAGGGGGAAAATAGGGTTGTTTTGGAGAAACACACAGTTTATTCAAACTAAAATTGAAACTTTTGCCCCCAGATTATCCTCACAGTAAAGGCTGTCATTTTTGACCTCTTCTCTCTGTACTTTAAATTTCAAACAGATTTTATCTTTAAATTCAACTGTTGTCTTAACAACTTTCTTTTGCTGATGACAAAATCCAACTGCTGATTTAAAAAAAAAAAAGAATTTTATATATTCAGTTTAAAACCAAACTTCTTTACAGAAAATAGGTGCCAAATAAATTGCACATAAAATGTCTACATTTTCAGAGATAAAATTCAAGTTAATTACTCTATCTAGAAAAGAGACTTTCTTCATAATCCTTTGTCACAGCTGGGAAGCTTAAGGAAACAAATGTATCTACGTCACACTTAAAAGTGACTTCCATTATAAAGACTTCTAATAATGTCACCTTCCTGCTCAGTCAGGAGTGTCAGACCTGCCAAAACATACTTGACATGCCATTCTGCCGCCTAGCCAGCACAGGACACTTTGTATCTGGACTACATAAGTGTTCTGTAGTCATGGAAAATGAGGAATTCAAACACATATTTTAGGGTGTCAAAATATTTTTTTAATGTGTGTCTAACAGGCATCTGTTTCCTGTATTAAACTATAAACTCAACTGTTAATCAATTGGTCAATTAAATATTTAATAAACCAATAGAATTTAATCATTGTGCATTTCCGTAACTTGTGAAATTGTACACATCATTGGGCTACTAGTAACTAGCTTCACCATGATGTGAAAATTTTCTCTGGTTCCATAGATAAGGCTTAGTGTCCATATAAGTAGGAAATGCAAGTTCACATTAAATACTACATTTAATTCAATGGAAATAATTTTACAACTCAGTTACCCATAAACAATATATTTTTTATTCCATTACAAAGTTCTTATGCTTAGAAAACAGACTTGAACTAACATGTAGAAGAGTTAGGTTAACAGAATTGGCAGGGAAAAGTATGCAAGCGCAATCACATTGTGTGGCCTGTGGTTACCTGTTGAGCTACCTGATCAGAATAGCATAACATCACAATAATCTTATTTTTTCTGATTATAATTGAGCCTAACTTTTGCAGTGAGAGGAGCTGGGGTGCCCTACATCACACTGGGGAAGGAGGACTGTGAGAAGAGAGTCTGTGTGCCCTATTGAAAAAACTGTGGAGTGCTCCCCTGGCAACAATGGGAAATGAGCAGAGAGAATAGACTAGATTACTTAACATCAGTAGTAATACTTTTTTTCCTTTCAAAATCTTAGCAAAATTTCACCAATAAATTATATTTTTAATGTGGCCTTGCTAGAATAATTTTGTATGGTGATTTTTTTTTCTTGAAATTTGTTCTTTTGTTTATCAAAATGTATAATAATTTTTGGAGTAAATGTATAAGGGCATAAACAGAGGCTTACTTAGAAAATAATGGAACTGTCAGATAAGATGGATATAGACTCATCTGTGGTCCTGCCAGCCTGTAGGCCTGGCTAACCTTACACCCATTCTGAAAAACAAAATTGAAGCTGTTTTTTTTCCTAAAGAAAAATACATTTACTGTTTTCATTTAGACTCAGTGGGGAGCTTATTTTGACTGATGACAAAATCTTGGTTTTCTTCTTACACAGCAAGTAGGTATAAAAGATTTAGCTAAGAACACATTGTATATTCTCCAATTCCAATTAAATTTAATGTGACAGTGAGAAAGTGTCAGCAACAGAGCTCTAGAACTGCTGTAAGTTTGGGTTATTTTCAAACTCTCTAGTAGCAGGTCCAATTACTGATCCAGTATCAATGAACTTGATTGTGTCCCACATGGCCAACATTTAATTATAGGCAATGAGTGACAAGAAACTGATTTCACATAAAGAAACATTCTGTATAAATAACTGTTGAACCAAAACATGATACGAAATAAAATTTATTGTGGGAGCTCAGTTTCTCTAGTACAAAATTACTATTATTCATGGGGTTCAAGGTTTCTGATAAAATCAGGTGGTAGTTCTAGTAGCATATCAAATATTTGATAACCAATAGTTATAATGTATTTGATTTTCTTTTCACAATGAAAAAATGTACTTTTAGGAAAGATTCCATGGTTGGCCATTTTTTTCCCTCCTGTATTTCTTTCAAGAGGTTAAAATTTTCCATTTCTACCTTTCTTCATCATGTAGTGTTTTGAACAAATGTCTTGTGGTCTATTTTATAACTCTGTCACGATTGAAGCCACACTGGAGTTCATTGCAGGAAGTCAATATGCTCTTGATCTCTTTCCAAAAAAAGGCTACAGAACATCTAAATATTATTATACCTCTTGAACCACAAAATATTTTCCTAAATACCTTCTAATAAACTGAAGACTTACATTAAAAAAAAACACACACCACCAAAAAAGAAAAATCAAAAAAAAACCAACCAACCAACCAAAACAGCCTCCCCCAGAACCCCCTAATATATCCTAGAAATGAAGCAGGAATGATAAAACTCAGGCATTATTACCAGTCTCTGAAATTAAATGGATGTGACAATATTTTCTTTGACAAGAATTTTATCTATGATGTGAATTTAAAAAAATATAATATTTTAATTTAATTTAGATTTTATATTTTAGCAATTATAATAGGCAATTGCTGAATGACAGCTTCCTGAAGGTCTATAGATTTGTTCAAAAATGTCTAGCTAAACAAAAATTAAGAAGTTTAAAAAATTACTAAATAAAATAAGTTCTTTAGACACCAAAAACCACTAAGATATTGCAGTTATTTAGCCATTTTGCAATTGAAATTCAGTTGAATTAAAAAAACTTCATGAAAAAAAAGGTATTGACCTTAGTTATAGAGTGTTTGTAATCAATTCCACAGATATATCTTTCAGGTCATCATCACCCATCAGAGGATGGAACAAGATTCATATTTTCCTTTAGCATTTCTTGCAATTCTTTCCACTTGGTTTATTCCCCTACTCTGTGAAAAACTCATAGAGTGGGGCTCCTCGTGTATAAATTTCATTAATCCTGTCTTTTGCTCTTTTGCTTCTAGCTTTATAACTGAAGAGTTACTGTGCTATGAGGATGATATCATTTTAAGTATGGAAGATTAAACCTTCATAGACTCCCCAGTTTCTCTCCCTATTTGCTTTAACAAGACAAGTTATGAGACAGCAAATAATCCTGTGGAAAAGACTGATTGACTAAAGTAAGTGATTTGGAAGGAAAGAATAAGACTGAATTTACATAAAAGTTGTGTGCAGTAACTGAGCTCTCTTGGTTTCTTGAAGTCTTACACCCATACTTATTTTTCCTTTAGTGAAGTAATAATAAATTTTTTTTAACCCAGACTCTTTCAGATTTTCTGTCCTTTATGTCCCATACATTTAGGGTTTTGCAACTGGATATATACACATGCTTAAGGAAATTGGAGATTGCTTTCAATGTAGCATTTAAAGATGTGCAAGATAAAGTTGGCAAAAAAGGTTGTGGTTTTTTACTATGAATGGTGCTATCTGACTGGCCACTGAATACAGAAATTCTTATGTAGTTGTATTAGTATGATTATTTTTGGATTAAAAACAGCAAAATGCTGGTTTTTAATTGGCACATTTCTACTTTATAGGTGCAACAGAGCTTTCTTTTTACCTGTTTTTTTTAATTGTTAAAACTTAAATGAACAGAGTAATTGACTTTAAAATAATGTACCATGTGGTAAATCATGCATTATATTTAAGAATAATGAGATATGCAGATAAAGAATGGGCAAGAGCACACTAGCCACCTGCTCTGTAAAAAAAGGATATCTGAGTTCCAGTTAGCACGTATACACAAGTAACATATTTGAAAAAGATCAGTAATAATTCTCTGACAGTTATATTGGCTCCTTTTGAAACACTTTTGTGATTGATGTGAGCATCAGAGGTCAAAAACTGAGTTTGTTACCAAAGCTTTTACACAGGTTTTCTGTAGCTCAGGCAGTTTAGCAAACTCTGTCGTTGTTTTTCTTGTCAAGCGACCAGCAGAGATCAACTGCTGTTCTTAGGTTATGAGTTCAGACTACCCTTTTCCAATGCAGTGATTCCTTTTTATATTATTATACATTTCAGAACTAGCTGCATCTTATTCTCATTTTTAAAATTTCTGATACTCATACCTACCTCAAAACTATTTTCAGCATTGTTTGGAAAGTTTAGCTAAGTTAGTTGAATTAGAAACATTTTGTTCTCTCTGCTTTTCATCTCCAGATATGCACAATTAATATACACAGGACATTATCATAAACTTTGATTACAAATATGTACAAAAAACTTTTAAAAGATATTTTAAATGTCATTACTATAACATTTAAGTGAAAATGGTTACACTCAATCCAAAGTGCCAAGTCATACTTCTTTACAGATTCTCTGAAGTGCTGCTTTAAGAATGAGGGAAGCTAACTCTGCTACAACATTGCCTAAAGTCTTCTAATTAAAAATATTTTTTGAAAAATGAGTTTACATGCAACCTTCCTCTAAGCTGAAGAGGGATTGGAGAGGAGTCTCTTCTGCCTAAAATAGTACAATAAATAAGAAATACTATTTAGAGAACACCAGTTGTCACTGACCTCAGGACACTGACTCTTGTTCGGAATTCATTGAGACACAGGCATCCACTCTCTGGGATCATCCTGTCACTACATGTGCTTATGGTTTTCCATATCCTTCTCTGGATGTCTGCGCATTACTATTGCAGGTACAGTCAATTGCACTACTGGGTGTCTAGAACTTCTTGAGAGACAAAAGTACTCTCTGCAAACACCTACTACCATCAGTTACTGTACTATCTGGACACCCAAACTTTCTTCTTCAAGTTTCTCAAGCAGAAAACTTATTTTAAAGGCATTTAAAACCCAGCTTGGCAAGAGAAAGAAGCTGTGATTAACACTGTTAATATTTCCAGGCCAGTTATAAAATCCTTTCAGGCCATAAAATAAAATTCTGTGATTGGGAGCTTTATTTTCCCCAGTGATGCTAGAAAACTCCTAGCCTGAGTTGCCAACATCTATATGTATAAAAGGATCAGGAGATCTTCTGAATACTGAAATATTTCAGTAAACATATTAGTAATAAACCGTATAGGGGACATAAGCACACACAAAGACCTAGTTACTTACATTACTTATATGAACACAGATGCAGCACTTCAATATTAATGTAACAAAATCAAATAGTCAGAATGAGAAAATAAAGGCTCTGAATTTTCTGCAACATTAGGTAGATTTAATTTAACATATTTCATTTTGTTCTTTTATTTTTCTTATTAAAATAAACCAGCATGGAAAGTTATGCAATAGATCCCAGTTTAGTAAAGTGTCATTTACACAAAAGCTTAAAGAGATCCTTATTCCATAAAATATTTAAGCAAATAGTAATGCATTCATATTAAAGGATGTCAATATTATTTACTCTATGGATTTGCTTTATAGGACAATATATTTATTATTATTTTATATATATTGAGGATCTAATGCACTTTGATAGTAATTATTCTAGATTGCTGGATGCAGCAAATTCTTAACTGTATATTGAAATTCTTTCCAAAAAAATTCTGAGTGCATTCTCCTGATAGGACTACTTGTTTTCTCCCTTTGTTAAGTGTTTTGTATGCAGTGGTATGGCCCTTTGGCTTTTTTGTTTGTTTGTTTGCTTATTTTTACGGGCATTTACAATGTGCACATTAAATCTTTAACAAATTGTGTTTACACATTTATAGGTAATCTGAAATTTATTTGAATTGAAAGCCCATACGGTGTTATTCAAATTTGTATGATCTGCTTTGGACAATCTTTGTCCCAATATTTATGAAGGTGGTTCTATTACTGCATTTCTTTAAGGATGACCACACACTCTTACTTTTTACTGTAATTTCCTTTTTTGAATTTTAATTGGTTAAAGATTATCTAGTTTATTTGTGAACTGAAAACTTCTATAACTCTTAATTATTAAATTAATTGTTAGCCTTCCCCTAAACCCTCCAGTTTTAAAATCTGGTAAGCATTCTGTTATGTCAGGCTTCCTGACAGAATTTATTTTGTGTTTGTATTATTAAGAGAAAACTGGGATGAATATTTTAAGAGTAAGTGTTGCTTATGACTGCATGCTCCTACTCAAAAGTGAGCAATAAGAAAATCAAGCTGCGAATTTTGCTTTAAAGCAATTTCATGACAGAGATCATGGTACTGGCGTGAAGAAGAACTGCCAAATCACTCTTTGCCTTTCTATTTGCTCACCTTTTCAAGACAGCATGTACTTATATCTAGACATTCATCCTGGGATTCATGTCAGAGTAGTTTTACAGGAAGAAGAGGGAAGCTTAGGTGAGAAGCTAAGGACTGCAAGATTACTTTTCCTGTGGGTATCTCACTGTCACATTTGAGTTTTTCTTGAGTCTAGACATGCTATTATCAGAATGATTGCTGATTCTGACTCACAGTGGAATGCTCTTGAATGAGTAGATGTAGAAGTGCAGTATTGCCTTTTGCCTTATATTTGGCACAATATTCTCATCTGGGTTTTAAAACTACCAAACTACTAAAGACAAAAGCTAAAATGGAATAAAATAAATTTAAAAAAAAACCAGCAAAAGACCTACACAAAAAAAAAAAAAAAAAAAACATAAAAAACCCACCGAGATTATTTATGAGTAGAGAATAAGGGGATAATTTACAAATTTTAAAAGGTGGACATGAGAGTAAAAATTTAAATGTCAACAGACCATTAACATGAAATCAAATCATTAAATCTTAGAAAGCTTGACAGTTCATGCTCCTTCTACCATATGACAATATAGTAAGCTCATCAGTTAATAGTTCTTTGGCTATCCTCTTTGCACAATGCAAATTCTTTTTTTCTGATGGAAAGTAAATTTCAGTCAGAGCCATGCATGAATCAGTGACTCCCTGGGGCTGGAGGTCTCCCCATGTGGCCATCGTTTCGGTGCTGTGTGGCCAAGGTCACTGCCAGGGGACAGGCCAAGGATGGGTTGGGACACTGGCCCTCAGGTCACTGCCAGGGTGCATATCCAGACCAACAGGGTCCATGATGTCCCATAAACATTGCTGTAACACTGCTGCTGAGGTGGGCATCCAAGGTGAGGTCTCTGGCCTAGAAGCACTTCTCCAAAGAAGGAAAAACCATTCTTCAGGCATCCTCTAATTCTTTTTATAAAATCCAAAAATTTGGAGAAGATGGGAGTAGGCTCAGAATCCTGACAAGTTTTTATCTTGGTTTATTTTCTGTCAAAATTTATTTTAAAATCTGACTTCCTCCCAGTATTTTGAAGAGCATATAAATATACAAAGATATTTCACAAAAGTTAGAAAAACCCACAAACCCCTAACTAATTTTATACAAAACAAGGAAAAAAGCAAAATGTAAAATTAATTCAAAATATTTAAGAGCCTCAGTTGTAAAAACTTAATTCATGCTTCCATAATGAATAATTTATTTACTTGGGAATGAAAGACTCTTGACATGAATAAAATTTATTTGTAGGAGGCAAATGTCCACATTCAACTAAATGTAACTGGACAAGCAATTTGATATTCACTTATAGTATCTGTCAATTTTGAAGGCATTTTAAAAACTTTTTTTACTTATATGCAATTTTAGTATGGTTGGAGTACATTCTGCTCTTCCATTAGAAGGCTTTATTTTAAAAGTATGCTCTTTCAAAACGCATTTTTACTATGACCTGTTTTCTAAGAATTAGCAGTGTTCAGCCTAACAAAACAGAGTTGCTAGGACTCTTGCCCATAAATACATCAGGAAGGTAAGCACCAGTAATCTCCTGCATTTGCCTTTCAGTTTTGTGAGCTGGGGAAAGAAGTGGTCAGCCACAGAACTGTGGTGGGTTGATCTCAAACTTCAGCCCACCTAACTGCCTCTGACTCTCCCACCCAGCTGGATGAGGTGGGTGAGTAGTTTGAAAAAGCTCATGGTACAGACCAGGAGATCAGTTAGTGATTATCATCACAAAGGGAAAAACAGGATGGACTCAGCATGCTTGGATCTCCACAGGTGGTGGGAGTGTTTTGTGTCCACATTGCAGGGTCCCCAGGTCATCTGGGTCCCCCCCACGTAGTGTGGTAGCACAGGTAGGCCCAGCTCTCTGAGTGCACCAGTGTCAGAAATACAAAATATCTCTGTATGTCTATAGCCCCCACTTCTATGCCTTTCTCCATCACAATATTTTTTTTTTCTAGAAATAGGTGCTTCTCTGCTAAATGTAGAAAGATATCTGTTCTCTAGAAATCTTTTGTATTACTTATCTACTTATTTAAATATTGTCAAAATATGTATTTCAACACTCTTCTGTCTAGAAACAATCTATTAGAACAGCAGGTGATTTTGTAATTGACTCATTTGGTGTTGTTAATACCTGCACTTTACATTGTGTTGTTATAATCTGTGAGTTGTGACCTTTTTTTTTTTGCTTTTCACAGGAAAACAAAATTGACATGAATTTTTCAAATGTACACATCAATTACAAGCAAGCTCTCACCATAGCTGTCTCTTTCCTTGAAGACCAGTATAAAACATTTTTTATCAGAGATTTAGATTCTTGAACTTTATAGTTTCAGACTGAAAGAAAAAGGGTTTCTTTCTCTTCAGTAAAAGTTAACTCAAGAAAATTTACATTTGTGTTATTATGCATTTGTATTAAAACATAGACTCACTTTATAAATTTCCAGGACAATGCATTTTTACCCTAATAAAACTTTAATCTAGAACAGTCATAGCAAAATATTGAGTTCCAAACAGTAATGTTGAAATACAGTTTTATTCCATGTACATCTCTGCTAAGTGAAAAATTGCTTTTTATGGAGACACACAACCTAGTTTTCTCCCAAACTTTAGTATTCATAACATATAAGTCTTGGCTTATGAAAATCACAGCGCTATTACCCTGTGCCCCCCTTAAATTAGGTTAAAATTTAGACTAAGCAGAACATTACTAATTCTTTTCTCAAAATTTGTAGCTCAGATACTGACTGCTGGTCTCATTCAAGATGTAGTAAAGCATATACTTACCACTGCAGACAATTAAATGTCCTTTTAAGGACATGTCCTTATTTCAATACAATTCCTAACTCCAGGAATATTTTAGATTATGTAAAAAAACATGTCAAAGCAAGGAGAAACAGAAAATTATAAGATTCAGCATTGTTATTTAGAGAAAATGCAGTATGTGCTAAATTGCCCTATAATTCATTAACCTTGGTAAATCTACAAGAGTACTTTAAGTTCAACATCTGCTCACATACCTTTGAAGTCTGAGGCTAACCACAAAAAATACAGTTATGCTGATTTAGCAGTTGAATCTCTAAGTTAAGATGACATTCAGAGCATAGTTTGTAATTATCAGAAGTAAATCCCTTAGAAATGCCTGAATATTGAAAAATGCATTTCCATCAATACATCCTTCAGCATGCATTACATCATCCAGCATGAATAAAATTATAATTTTCATAAAGTCTTAATCTAAAAAATTATACTTGGCTACAGTTAATGATGTAGTTTTTATTTCCCATAAATTATACCAGTGTACAGACAGCTTCAGTGCTTCACTAACAGCACCTCAAAAATACATTAATATCTTCCTATAATTAATAACAGGGAAAATAGAAAGTGATTTTTTTTCAGATGACTATTAACATAGAGAAAAAATGAAACCCTTGAAATCTCTAACAGATATTTAGATACATTTATTCAGTGTATTTTTATCAGAGAATAATTCTTCTTGAGGCAAATAAAGAATTACATCAGGATATCTTCCTCCCTACTCTGTTTACACTTTCTGCATAATTTAAAATCCATATTGTATATTTCTGCCTGTCACTTAAAAAGAAATCATGCTTTTTTTCTTCTCTGTTTATTTCTAGAATACAAAGTGTATATAGTAGATATAATAGACCGCTTACATATATAATATGTAGATATAATGACTGCCTTCATTTAAAATCAAAAACTTCCTAAATCTATTGAAATGTCATTCCTATTCTGCTCTGATTATACGCATCTTAATGATGTCACATCTCTGGCTACAACTTTAAATTTACCTGAGTTGAAGAAATCAAGGTGAAACAAAAGCCCTATATTTTACAGTTTGAATGTAAAAGGAACAAAAATTTTTATATCTCCTCCATGTCTGCTAAAATCTACCCCTACTGAAAGCTGCATAAACTTTTCCATTGATTTCACTTCTTCACAAGCCTACAGTCTTTCGTATAGGCATGCAGTGCTCCTGGAATAAATAAGTCTGACATTAAAAATGTTGGAGGTATTTTCAAGTGAATGAAGGAAGATTTTGGAAAGAATCCAAGTGCCTTTTTTTTCCTGTGACTGGTAAAACCAGTTCTGACTGACAAGTATCTCAAGTGGAGAAGAAGACATTGGTTGTTACATTGAGGGCACTTTCAAGTCTTAGTATTCAACAATGAGTGGAGAAACATCTGATGGAAAACTGCATCATATGCAGAAACATGCCATTAAACACACTTTTTGCTTAAAGTTACTGTGATTTTTATTATTTCAAGCCTTCAAAAGGAAACAGCAATGTCTGTGAATGATAGCTTTTATCAAGATAATGCCACATTGTGCTCACTAAACAACAGTTTCATATTTTACTGGGTCACACTGGTGACATCAATGGCAATGGATTCAAGAGTAAGAGGTACATATTCACGGATACCTGCATGACTGGAGTTGAATAAATTATGATTATGAGTAATAGATGCTTGTTTTGAGTAGCTCACAGAAGTATGCATTGAAATTTGATGCATTTAAAGTTATTTTTTATTTTGCATATCTCTGAAAATGTGACTGCTGTCCTCAAAATGTCAAGTGATAATTCTAAAAAGTCTGCTATTGCACACCTTCTGGTGTCATGCTTTCATTTTTTCATTT